>JACVVK020000586.1:300000-335000 GCA_018292915.2 Batillaria attramentaria
CCTGTGCTCCACTTGGAGCCATGGGCCTAAGTAAGTATAGGCCTATATAGGATGATAGATTCCCCCCCCCCTCCCCTCCACTGTGGCTTGTAGCCAATGTAGGGTAAGGCAGACTTGTCCAATGGCATACAAAGCACACATCTCCTAGACCCAGGTGAGACTACAAAATGTGTTGCTACACGCCACTTACTACACCCCACTTGCTACACCACTACACCCCACTTACTACACCACTACACCCCACTTAGTAAGTGGCGTTTAGCAACACATTTTTATATATGCCCAGGTAGTGCTGTCAGCTTTATTTACTTCACACACACACACACACACACCACAAAAAATAAAAAATAAGTTTTGACCTTTGACAAGGATCCGGATCACTTAAAGACAACGATCGGAAGATCATTTCTTGTTATGTTTTCACAACTTACATTGTGTGTCAGTCTGTGTGCTACTACTGGACTGCAAAAGACCAAACCGGCGGCTTTGTCCATTCTTACCGTCAACTGACTGAAAAGGATGAAAGGTACTGTAGTCACTAAATCACAATAAACAGATGTATCATCATGACAACACGGCTGTGGCATCAGCCTTTGATTTTATTTGACAGTAGCTGAGTCAGGGTCGTTAGGTACTGTGTCATTCTGCACATTGCCAGCCAGGCAGGGAATGAAATCCAGGGTTATAAATTATCGTCATCAGCTGTACCAGCGCAAATGTTTGCCGCTTCACAATGTGTACACGTGTGTGTGTGTGTGCCGAGTGTGTGTGTGTGTGTGTGTGTGTGTGCCGAGTGTGTGTGTGTGTGTGTGTGTGTGTGTGTGTGTGTGAGTGCACCCGCGTGCTAGCGAGAGAGCAGAAGCCTTGAAATGACAACACACGGAAGACACGATGTGGTAACAATCTTATTTATTGGGGACTAGACAAAAGCTTTGCGTAGCAGGTAAACACTTTGCAGTATATACAGCCACCTTCAAATTTGGAAAAGAAACTCAGAAATGCACACAAACCGCATGAGCAAACAAGCGTTAAGAAGCGGAGAGCTAAAACAGAAAGAGTAAAAACCAACACTTTGTTAGGGATTGAAGTGGTTCGAGCATATATATGATGCGGACTTTTCAAGCATGGGCATGAAAAATAAATGGCACACAAACACAACAATTAACACAGGACACAAGTCACAACTATGAGAAATCTGTGTCGTGCTCTTGTGTTAACAGTTTCTCAGTCGCAGAAGCAACACCCATGTGTTTCAGGGCACGGCAAGGAAAACGCAAATTCACAAAAATGTGTCCGTGAAGGCAAGATCATGTCTACCATTAATATTATACATACATGTGTATTACCAAATCAGCATAACCTGACAATCTGGTCAACTTTCTTATCCGGGTGTAACTTGTTCATTTCCTTTCCATGCAGACAAGTGTGGCAACATTTCTCTTTCAGTGCATATATATATGACGACACTACGTAACTAGCACAAACAAAGCTGCACCATAAATGCATCCGGTTCCCCTCATTTTTTTTTTTTAAAACAGAAATGTGTCGGTCCTTTGTTCAGTGTAAAACTAGGAGCAGATGTTCAACAGCTGTGCAGTGAAGGATTGTTTTGTTCTTTAGGCCTAAACCAGAACTGAAAACAGAAAACCAGAAATGAAGTGCCTGTACAATTAAGTGTCACGTTTCCTATTTCTCTGGAGTTTTCTCGAGTTTCACATGTTCTAATGTCAAACTTGCAGAAGTACATAAAATCCGCAGGAACCAAATACTCCTGGAAATTTCAGGAAAAAATCTCCAAGTTATCTCGCCTGTAAGATGAGAAAAAAGACACCAACACCCTGAACACAGCTCTTCACCACAATCTCCACAAAACATCTGACAAATAAATAATAATGCAAGCATAAGCCACACTCAACCTTGTGCACAATGTACTTCGATTTTCTTTCTCTTTTACATGATTACACACGTCTTCATAATTACAGTGTATAAGCAAAAAGGCTCCAAACAGCCCCTTGCAAACCCGATAAAGCAAAGTCCCCTTAAGTGCATAGTTTTCATCTCAGTGAAAAGACCAACAATGATAACACCATGCATTTACATTCAAAATCAATTCTACACTCTACGTGTACCTTCAAAACCAAAAATACCATTTCCAGCTGTCATTTTCATTTCTGCATAGTACTATGAAAATGCCAAAAAATGGGCCAGACAAATAAAAGGCAAAAACAGCACGCCGAAAAAGAATTCACCAGGCGTCCTGAGAGTTACTGTGTTCCTTATCTGCTTGGAAAAGGAAGGGGTGGGGGGGGGGGGGGGAGTGTAGCAAATATACCCAGAGGTGCCAACCTCCCAAAGTGTCTGTCGGTACTATTTCAAAGGAATGTCAGTATTTTCCGGCACTTGTCAGTATCCTACGCTACAAAGGAAAAACATAAACAGAAAGCATGTAGCATTTATAGTTACAGGGCTAAAGTGTGAGTAAAGTGCGCACACACACTCATCGAGTAAATAAACCAAAAGTGAAAACGCAAAAGCAATTCTAGCTTAGAGAAAATCGTACAGTTTCAGAGGTGCCTCACTTGTTATTACCATCATTACTATTTTTATTATTTGCGTCATTTCAATAACAATCACTGAACTCAGCATGCACTCATTTGAATGATTTTTTGCCAAGTTGTGCATGTTTCTGCGTGTGGTCCTGACTTTTTTCTTCAGCAGTGTACTAATTCTATAATGTTTTGGTTCATGCACAGCTATCCTTTCTAGTGATCCTTTGGAAATTTTTCAAATCTCTCTCCACCGTATGATCACAACCAAAACTGATTTCCATATTTAACTGAGTTATGAGGAAAATAATATGGCGGATCAGTACTAGTTGGCACCTCTGTATACCACGGCCTCTCCCATTGGACTAAACATGGAATCAACAACCAACTTCAGTTTAACATTTTGAAGTGGACAGAAGAGAAAGAAACACAAAATCAGGACTTTTTCCCCTTCAAAATCACACGATACAAAGAAAATTCACCATCGATGAAATTAACAGTCTGATGCACACTCTATTCCTCAGAGAACACAAAATCAGGACTTTTTTCTTCAAAATCACACGATACAAATGAATTCACCATCGATGAAATTCACAATCTGATGTACTCTCTATTCCTCAGAGATCTCAAACATCAAATGTCACACACATAGGTACAACACAGAAAAGAAAGGTCTACATACATGCATTTCAAAAGAAAAAACAAAAAGTGAAAGAACAGTTAAAATAGCTAGATGTATGACACCAGATACGGGCAGCACAATCAATAAATACACCTTTGGAAAAACTTCACGATCACGGTACAGTAACGCTGTGTTCACAAATATTTCGATCACAGTTGGATAGGGACAGTGTAAGAAAGATAACATCACATAAAATCACGAGCACAGTATTTGTACAATTATTCACTCAAGCTGTGGTAGAATAAGAACAGTTCATATCATGCACAGATAAGCTGTAGTGCATAATCAAAATTATTATTCACCTGTCAATCAACACTTTCTTTTGGTGTGTGTGTGTGTGTGTGTGTGTGTGTGTGTGTGTGTGTGTATGTGTGTGTGTGTGTGTGTGTGTGTGTGTGTGTGTGTGTGTGTGTGTGTGTGTGTGTGTGCATGACAAATGTGGCAACAGAACTGCCCTCAAGTAACAAGACAGTGTATGTGCAATGTACATGAATAGCATACGAGCTCTCTGTTCACAGAGTATAAAAACAGCCGACTGGCCTATGTCAGCATAGATAATGTATGAAGACATACACATGCACTATTTCCTCCATTAATGTGCCACATTTACCAAAAAAACAAAAAAAAAAGAAAGAGAGACAACAAAGAAATAATTCAGCTAAATCTAGAGCATATTACATTACCACAACCTCTCACACATCCCCCACACCCATACACACACACACACACACACACACACACACACACACACACACACACACACACACACACACACACCTCTTTTTCAGATGTACTGGAACTGAAAGCAAACCTAGCTATTTCTGCGAAGATATTAATAAAGACATTTGAAGAAAAACATGAGAAAAAATGCTTGCATAAGTAACAAGTCATCAACAGGCAATAATAACTAACATAAAATTTCTGTTAAAGTACGTGGCATAGTTCCAAGCGGCTCACAAAACATTAAGAACATGTGTGGAACAAATGCAACTGGTTTGTCTGATAAGCCGACTGAAGTTTTGAAAGCTGGAACGTTCTCTGCATTTATCTGAATTTGACAAAAGCTGTGTAAAGATCAGCTGAGCTTCACCGAGTATGAGTACGAGTGAATATCTGACAATAACCTCATACGCTATGCTGGCAACGCTAAAAAGAAAAGGATGGTTTGGTAATAACAACAACTATACAGCAAGACAGCGAGAGCTTATGTCGAATCTCATACCTTGAGCACTGCGTTTAGGCAATACTGTTACATTTTCGAGAATACAGGTGTGTAAAGCAATAATACCGAACAAACCGTGTCATCACAAGAGTTGCAAACGTCAACCAACTGTATGTACACTTTTGTAGGCATCAACTGTAGCAAGACCCAGTGAGCCGCTAACATCCTTTCTTAACCCAATGACACCTGCAGTGTGTGTATAAACACGTAGGAGGAGCTATTATCAATTGCGCATAAGGCCACACGCCTCCCAACGTTCAAAAGCTGTTTGTTTAATGTGCAGGGTAAAAGAAAACATCTACAACAACTCGTCGCACATACTGGCACTCATCTCACAAATAAAAGATGACCAAGGACACAAACATGCAAAACGACCTCGGAGTCTCTTAAAAATTATGTGGCAAAAATACTGGACGACACAACCACGCTCTCCACTCAAAGTTCCAGTGCCAGCAATGTCACTCATACAAAACACCAATGTACTGAACCAAACTCACACAAAACCACACTCCCAACTTAGAATGCCAAAACTGTCAACCAGCAACGCCATACGTATGAATATACGGGCCTTAAATCACACAAAACTACAATCTCCGCTTACAATTCGGACACTTTCGACCAACAATGCCACATGTATTAAATAATGGATAGGCCCAAACTCACACAAAAAAAATTGCTTCAGTGAAAATTCAGGCACGAACAGGAAGCCTTTGAAACCATGAGCCTACATTCTCGACTTTGACACAAACAAAACAAAACCTAAGCTCCGCTAACACACCCTTTCAAGATGTGCACGTTTGTGCTTACGCTGGCTAGAAACGCAACAACGCACCCCAGTTGTGTGAGAAATGTTTCAAAGTTTCCACAGACTAAATTAGCAGGGTCCATACAGGTTCACAGTCTCAAAAATTCATGACTTTTCCAGGACTTTTTCAGGCCAACTCTCCTGTTTTCCATGACAACTTCCTCACCCTCTTTCACACTGACACATGCCAGGGTAGAAATTCTGAGCTTATGCAAGTTACCACATACAGCAAGACCAATGTTCACAGTTCGTCACTAGCCTCACGGGAAGGCAGTTTGTTGGTACAGTCGAACCTGCCAAGGCGGTCACCTGTATAAGCCAAACCACTGTCTAACCTGGTCACCCCAGAGGATCCCCTGACACACTAGCTGTTGACATGACACCCTGGATAACCCGGTCACCCTGTCTAAGGTGGTCAGTTTGACCCAGTCCCTTGGGTGACCGCCTTACACAGGTTTGACTGTATTTTTGACGAACTGTCCAGTGAGTAATCACCAAGATGACCGTCTCATCGTCTGGCTCAAAATGGCTTCCATAAAATTCCGAAATTCCACAACTTTGAATGACTCGAGATAATTTCATGACTTTTCCTGGCCTTGAAAAGCTATTTTCAATTTCAATGACTTTTCCAGGATTCCATGACCTGTAGGGACCCTGAAACAGACTTGCAGGCATGAAAAGGCATCTAAGCAGATGGAATACCGTAAATAAGCAACTAGCCCTACCCATCACTACATAGCCTTCCATTACCTTCCAACTGACTGTGGTGGATGTTAGATGGAAATGAAGAAGTGCATACATTAGACATCAATAGTCCCCCCTCCACCACCCCCATCCCGACCCCCATAAAATGAAGAAGAAAAAAAAAAGAGAGAAGAAAAAACAAGAAACCTGAAAATTGGATGAGGTCCAGGCTGTAGTCCAAAATGGAAATACAGAGAAGTCCCTGTAGCTGAACGAGCCGAAAATAGGTCCGCTGTTTAAAAATATGGGGCCTTTGTCAATGAACAGAAACATTTCAGATTTTTTTTTTTGTTAATTCTGCAAAAAAAAAGAAAAAAAGTACAGTACATTTTTTTTGCCCCCCCCCCCCCCCCCCCTGAAATTTTTGTCTCATAAAAATTACAGCTCCATGGACAAGTCTGATGCCTAATACACGTGTTTAAAAGTTTCACAGGTTTCATGTTTGTCTCATGGTACATGTACTGTCACACTAGGCTTCTGATTCGCTGTCTGGATTTTCAGCATCTGCAGCTTCCGTGTCTCCTGCAGCCCCCTTGTCTCCGATCTGGAACGTGGGGGATGTTGGTGAGGAGGGATCGGAATCTGTGCTAAGCAACAGAAATCGGCCATCCGGGCTGATGGGAAGGTCTTCTGCAGAGTCTTCATGGTCGTCCAGCTGGTTAATGGTTTCCAGCAAAAGAGCCTGCAATAACAAAAACACTTTGAACTAACTTCACCAAGCAGCTGTTCAGCGGAGACGCAGAGTACAGTATACTAAGTGTCTGTGATTCCAAGCACATCACAATGTAACCCCTATACATATATCACAAAATGTAAGGCGACAACAAATACAAACAGTGCTGATTCTAGGATTTCCAAGAAATGGGCCGTACAGTCCCCTCAACATGTAAAAAACGGGGGGTGGGGGGGGGGGGGGGTCAAGGCCATGCCAGGGTTGGGTCCCCTAAAAATGTACTTTTAAGAGGTTAGCTCCCTTGAGGGACTGAGCTCTGCATCGCGCCTGTCGTCAGACAGCAACGTCTCCTCTACATCGTCATCCTTCTTTGAAATACCTCCGTCTACTTCTTCAGTCTGCTTTGTTTTCTTTGCTGCACACGCGGCTTTGAAAGCAAAATCGAAACAAAAAGTTCGCTTCATCTTGCGACAATACTATGTTGCAAACTATTTCCATAAATCACAAGACTGCAAGCAGCGACTGGCAGGCCAATCATAAATTTCTGCACAGATATGGTTTGGACGCATGTGCAGTGTTCATTACTTAAGCAGTCAACAGAATCACACATTTGGTTGTGCAACTATGGTTGTCCGTCTATGGTTATTCACGAATGCGGCAATTTTTCTTATCACGCGAGCAATGGGCCGTACACAGCTTCCATTCATGCATCCAGTAAACAGATCTAGTGGGATTCTCGCGATCCCGTAATCTAAATTCAAATCTTGTATGCAGCCAGTAAACAGATCTGGCGGGATTTTCGCGATCATGCGCTCTAGATTCAAATCTGTACAAATGGAGTAAATTTTCACTGCACCAATTACCTTGTCACTAAGAACTGGAGTCATTTTGGGCTTCTGGGGTGTCAGGCCCTTCTTCCGTTCCTGAAACAGGCAACATGCAACCTTTCATTGAAATTCTACCAACAAAACAACAGATGTTCAAACTACAAAGCACAAACATGAACTGGGTATTTACAACTCCATGGCTATGTATCACACGTGTACATGAATGAAACCTGTAACAATGGAAAACTTTAAAAAAAAAAAGAAAAAAAGTTGATGACTTCTGCAGCACTGCTGTTGTTATGGTTTCATTTAAGGACTGTCCTGGACAGTCACATCCAGAAAACACAATACTGTGACATAAGATGGATGATACTGATAATGACAGTGATGCACCTATAAAAACGGATTTTTTCTTTAACGATGTTATTTATTAAAACTATTAGGACTTAAATTTTGTGTGTGCGCGCGCGTGTGTGTGTGTGTGGGGGGGGGGGGGAGGGGGGGTCCATGAATGCTGTTATTACATTGTGTAAGATCATATATTAATTAGACTGCAACAGCTACACTTCAGTATAAATGATGCTTATTCCACGCTTTATTTCTGTGCAGTTAAAGTCTTTCAAATCTGCCTGCATGCTATTACATGCGTCAAGATGATTATGAAAGATGAATACTGTTACTACAGGGGATAAAACCGTAAATACATGTACCAGCATATGAATTGAATAACATGACAAGAACCAAACAAGACCATGGCACCAAAGATATGAAAAAATCACAAGACACCAAAAGGACATAGTGAGTCACTGACAAAGACATATATTGACATTTAACCGAACGGGATGCACACAAAAGCTGGGAAAAATCAGTATGTACATGTATTAAACAAATGAGCCTGGTATGCACACATGCCTGGGGGGAACACGATTTTAGTCATCCAGAGACCTATGTATAGTCACTGGACCATATCCTACATGCACAAGTTCATGAGTACCATTACATTAGACATACACAGGTACACCAAAGAGAGAACAAAATGCGTAATAACTGCAAAAGAAGACCTCAGTAATTAGAGGGTGGATTCTGAGTATGAGTAAGGAGCACAAAGCATGAGCATCCAGCAGGGTGGACATATGCAGTCATGACAAGAATGGGATGAAGATGCAATGAGAAAGTTCACATCTACATGCATGACAGTAAAAATATTTCACTTTATGTGTAAAGCTGGCATGTATGGGTGTACGTGTGCATATGTGTACATGGGCTGTTTACATTAACACCCCCCCCCCCTCCAAAAAAAAAAAACCCACAAAAAACAAACAACAACAACAACAAAAACTTTTATGGATAGGTGATCAATTCTGCCTGTGTTTCTTCTATTCTTTATACTGCGGACAAGAAGTCCTGCTTGAATGATTATAGCACTCAGCGCCCAAATGTTGATCAGTCACTTAACCGTGCTACAGAAAACTTGTCTAGAGGGACTAAATCTTTCACCTGCACATTTGATACATGCGCACACAAAGCAGGGACAGGCAATGATACCTGAGTCTGCATGTGAATTTGACTGTTGAGTATGCAACATCTCATGCCGAAATTGTGGAACTCTCTCCCTGAGACAGTGAAGGAGGCAGTCAGCATTACCGCATTCCGGAAGCGCATGAAGACTCATCTCTTCAGTGCCTCACGCCAGTAATCATCTGCAGCTTTTTTTTTCTTTTCTTTTTTCCACTATCTTTCCTTTCAAAACCTCTCCGTAAGCGCCGTGAACATTCAGGGTGGAGCCGGGCGCTATATCAAGTCTCCATCATCATCATCATCGTCATCATTATGCATGCTAAGCAGGAGACTGAATCCAGTGGCTGGAATGACAGCTCAACAGGTGCTAATGCTGCCATTTTTGTGCTCACCGATCGTTCTGAGCTGTTTTGCTGGTATCTGACTTCACACCACTTAGACACCTGGACAGTGACAGCGTCTGTAACGCTGGCACTGAGCCAAAAGAAGTGTACTTGATGACAAGGCGACCACACTGAGCGCTCCGGTAGTGTGACAACAGTCGTAGAATCTGAACGTTCAACTGCTTGCGCAAAGTGCAAACAACACTGTATCGCATTAAGAGCTGTACTAATCATCAAGATAGAGTGTTTCAAGTGTACAGGCGCACTCATGCGCATAACTGTTCAAAAGCTGGCTTAGCAAAGATGGACTTAAGCCTGTTTAACCTAAGACTACACACCAATGCATCACTGGTGACTCCTCTGTATCATGAATCTTCACCGAACAGGGACTCTGGTGAATGAGGGAGGGAGGGGAAACCCATAACCTATTGGTTTCATAATTCATAATTTAAGATGTTCACATCAAGAGTAGTAGATCTATGCTAATTTGTGTTTGTACATGTATAGTTACACAGTAAGTGACATTAGGTGCTACATGTACATGTATTTACAAGTAACTGTATTCAGTTACTACAGGTCTGTATGCAGTAATATAGTAATAATGAGCAGCAATCCAAGTTGACAAGTCATGCAAGCATGCAGAGACTACCCTTAGTAAATAGTCAAAATCCTGCATAGATTATGTAATTTTACATTTTCACGACCGTGCACCAAGTGTTTGTGCAGAGCCCTCGCATACCGTTGCCAACCAAACACCCAGACCCCGGGTGCTGACGCGTGAGGATGCTGTTACCAAGCACCCACATCCCATATTATCTCCGCTCTCACTGTAGCCGCTCTGCCCAATTTTTCCAATAAAACATATTTATCCACGAAAGTGATTATAGTTATCTTTCAAACCATACCAAACACATACCAGCATATGAATTGAATAACATGACAAGAACCAAACAATTATGATGTTTGATGTTTATCATTGCCCGTCCGGTTACCGGCTACCTTTTAATTGCCCGAAAGGGACAAATAAAGTATTTTTGAATTGAATTGAATTGAAAAATTGAAACACAGTTAGGAAACACTTGAGGAAGACGTCTTTCAAACACATCGAAAAATTGCTAAAATCGCCTGGTTGGCAAGGGTTGTGCACGCACACAGTGCCTCAGTCATGGGGGAACTCCACGGCGCACGGTCTAGGTCGGCAATGAGCTAAATGATAAAAATAAACCGACAAGAAGGTGCCATTCTCTCTGGCACCAAGAAAATGTGCGGAAGAAAGGGAAGGTTGCTCCCTTAGATAATGAAAATGACATAAACTGTAACAGGACAACGGGGGAAAAGGAAACTTCTGTCCCTACTGTAAATCTGACCACAGTGATACATGTACTTCAATGAATGTCAACTTGGATTGCCGAATGGGATACATGCTACACGACAATGCCAAGAAAGATGGACAAAACAGAGATGTTTATCGGAAGCAAAGAGCATACTCTGTGTGTCAAGCTGCTGGCGCTGAAAGAAACATCATAAACATAAAATGTAAAACCTGCAAGAACAAAACGTCTTAACCAAAACAAAACTTACACCATAGCTGTGGGGAAATGAGAATGAAAAAAAACACAAAAAAACCCAAAACAGATGCAGAACCGAAGTCTGGTAAAACAGGTGAGGGTGTACACGACTGAAGGTACGTGTGTACATGGGTAATTCACGTTACAAATACAATGACTTTAAACGTTTGTGAATTTGAAAAAGCAGCTAACACTATTACATTAAAGAAAAATCCAGACTTGGACTGTCAGTTTGAACGATAGGTGTTTCTCTCCTAAATACAACAGCAGATTTTAGGATAAAGTGTAAAATGTACTATTAAACATTAAAAAAAGTTCAACTACACGTACTTTGAATTAAAAACTAATCTAGAACGTATGGAACTTTTCTGGCATAGATCAAAAACAAGAGAAAGCACTGTACAACAGAAGGTGAATGAAATGTCAAATTCAAAGGTGAAGCAGCAAAAAACACAAAGAAGAAAACGAGTGACCAGCAGACTCACCATAAGTGCTTGGAAAGCTATCGTTGTTGCTTGTTTTATTGCTTGGCAAATCTGCAAAAATAAAAGTGAATTTAGTTCATAGCACTTTTTTTTTTTTTTTTTTAAGATTGTTTCAGAACAATAAAGTGTGAATCTTGTGTGAACCAAAGTGATATATCGAAGTAACTGTCTACACAGGCACTCTACTATTTTCTTTCTTTTTCTTTTTCTATTGTCAAACATACCTGCAGTGCACCATTTTTTGTTTCTTTTTAACTGACCTTACACTTACAGCCTAGTGTTTGAATTTTCCGGACAAAAGCCAAGACTGCAATCCCAATTTTCTACAAAGTTCGCTTCCATTTGAGCTGGAAGTGTACAGACTACAATTCTAAACAACCACTTCCAGCACTGAAAACAAAAGGACGCCAGCATTAATGTTTTCATTTTGAAAATATGAAAATAATTTGACAAATATAACAGGTAAAACAAGAAGTAAAAGAAACAAAAATTCTACCAAATACCGACTAAGTAATGAACAACAACAGAGGTGCTAGAACTCTACTTGACGTATTTACTATTAGGAAGTTCAGCAGCCAGCATTCTCATTTCTTACATCTTCTGATGTAGAGTTTGTCTCGAACACATGACAGGCAAATGAAAGTGCAGGAGGTCCAGCTTTGGCAGCAGCGGGACTGTTGCTTCGGTTTCTTGTGATGAAGCCCAGCAATCTGAAGACGAAAACATCACAGAATTCATCAGCACGGATCAGATAATTAACAATTCTGATCTTCCACAAGTTTCAATGAGAATTAAGTAAACATGTAATGCTGACTGGGTTAGCTGATCATTCAAGACAGGCCGATATTTCCTCAGCCATCCCCTGCAGACGGGCCGATTTGTGAGGTTCAGAAAACAAAAAACTCATAAAAACAAAACAAAATAAGATACAGACTTGAAATTTTCAGGGTAGTTTACAAACATATTTCTGCAGCTATTGCCGAAATTTCAACTTTCAAACATCTTTGTTGTAGGTCATGTTATACAAAAAAATAACGATCCATATATGCGGCTGTTCATCTGAAACTGATGTGCGCACTAGGGCCACATATGCAGTCGTACGTCTGGAAAGAGTTAATGGTTTTCAGTGTAGCACTGTCACTGTATCAGCGTGTATGTGCAACACTGACCTGTTGTTCTCTGCATGTGCTGCCCAGAATGAAACGTCCTGCAAAGAAAACTCCACTCGCACTGTGTTTGATGACGGGTCTATTAACCTGTCAACAATATGAAAATGTGTTAGACTTCACAGAAAGGCAAGTGTTATACATGCATGTACATCAGCCACTATCCGATGAGCACCTTGCTCTTTTCTCCTCTCAAAAATCCATCGTAACTCGTGACATGAAGAGTTTTATGTGGAGACTGTCATCACTAACATTTGTATTCAACTTAATACTATGCTGTCCCTGTGAGTCTGTGTGTATGAAAGTGGTGTATATAGTTATGATGTACGGCGCTTAGAGCCTGTTTTATTTTGTGTATAGGCGCCTTATAAATCGTCATTATTATTATTATTATTTGATTAATTTGTTGATATTGTCACTCCAAGCATGGGCAGCGGTGAAGAAAATGAATTCACTGACTCTCAAAATTTTGACTTGTTGAATCTTTGAATTGCTTTCTAAACGACTACTCACCTCTCACATGTAAGCATAATTACTCGAGTTAATAAGAGTGAACGAACCTAATGCCTTCACTAGTGACACTCATGGTCGACTCTGTCATCTTGAAGACATTGTGGATGGCACGGGCAGCCATGATCTGCCTGATGGTGTTGTGAACAAGCTGCTCACCTGTAAGTGTAAAGAACATCAATTGTACTCTTTGACTTGTGAAGAACTTCCAGTAGGTAAAACATACATGCAGATATCTATGCAAATGCTCCTCTCAGAGAGAGAGGGAGTGAGAGTGTGAGAGTGAGTGAGTGTGTATGTGTGTGTGTGTGAGTGAGTGTGTGTGTACATGTGTGAGAGTGTGTGTGTGAGTGAGTGTGAGTGAGTGAGTGAGAGTGTGTGAGAGTGTGTGTGTGAGTGAGTGTGAGTGAGTGAGTGAGAGTGTGTGAGAGTGTGTGCAGGTGTGTGTGTGTGTGTGTGTGTGTGTGTGTGTGTGTGTGTGTGTGTGTGCGTGTGCGTGCGTGCGTGTGTTTTTGGGGATTTTACCTCTGTCGCTCTTGACCTCCATAGACCCTAGGAATCGGACGGTAAAATTTTGAGCAAAGGCAGCGTTGTCGTATGGTGTATCAAGCAGGTCTGCCCCAGACTGGTCAAAAGGGTTGATGCGCCTGAGAGAAAAGAATACACTATACTGTAAATGGTTTCTAAAAGGGAACAAACAATCATGTATCAAATATATATATACGTGTGTGTGTGTGTGTGTGTGTGTGTGTGTGTGTGTGTGTGTGTGTGTGTGTGTGGAAAAACTAAAGAATAAAGAACTTGCAGCTGTCAAGTGCATAAATTCTGTAGATTCAGTTCATGAACAGGTTTTCTGACGGTAAATGTCAACAAAAACATATCTAGAAACGCATCGGTATCCATGTAAACAGATTTTTGCTGTGTCCGTTTGTTGGTTGGTTCAAATCTAGGCAACAGAATCTAATCCCTCTGGTAGTGTAGGCACAGCTCAATTTAAGATAAAGAAAGAAAGAAATCAGATTTAACTGTGAACACCAGGCAGAGAAGAAAAACAAAAGCATTGCACTTGTAAAAGCTAACTACAACTAATGATTCAGCATTGATGGCCAGCAGTCAGGGCTTGTTAGCCTGCATGTTTTAAACGGGGGGGGGTCCTCCCTTTTTCAATAAGCACTGCTTCTTTACAAACTGCGTGTAGCAAGGTGCATTGTACTTAGATTTGAAACAGATTCCAAACACGCTTTCCACGAGACCACCTTAATTTCTGAATCATCTTAAGTGTCCTATACACACTTCCAGTTTATCAAACTTTTACAAGCAGAAGAATCGCATATGTCTGAAGCAGTGTCCAAGCTGACTTCACACACACAAAAAAAGCAGTGATTACACTCTCACATTCCTAATGACACAGGTGTCAGCGAAACTAGACCAAGAGATCGCACAGTCTCTTTCTAGAAGAGAATGCGAATTAAGCCCACAATCTGGCAGTGTGCATATGTGCCAAATGTATAGACACCTACAACAACACATACAGCCACAGGCATTGGCAAAGCACACATAAATATATCCATCACCATCTGCATACAGAGTTAAAAAAAAAAAAAAGTCCATACATCAGGGGTTATGAAAGCTGAAAAATCTTGCTAGTCCGTCGGGCTAGTAAGATGTAAAACCAACTAGCCCGAAACCATTTCCACTAGTCCAAAAATGCATTTTGTCAAATATAGACCTATTTGTAAAAAAAAAAAGAAAAAAGATTCACAACACTGTTATCGGGGGTAGAAATGATCCAGGATAAAAAAAAAAAAGGAAAGAAGAGTGGCGAAGCCACGTCTGCGTAGCGCCAAAGGCGCCCTACCTAAGGGGATCCGGGGGCATGCTCCCCAGGGAAATTTTTTTAAATCTAGATTAAAATCTGTGCAATCTGGTGCATTCTGACTGCAAAATTGCGCATAATCTGGGATGAAAAATTTCAGAAAAGATATGCTTTTTTGTTTTTTGTTTTATCAGACCATCAAACAACTTTGTTTTTGTGGTCTTCATTCAATTTCACACAACCCTTGAAAGAGCATGTTCCCCACAATGGCAATGCTTGAGGTCACTCATGCATCATTCAGACTACTCTCAACTTCAGATAAGCCATGACACTGATTTACATCTCTGAAACAGATTTTTGTTCTACAGTAGAGCCTCACGGCAACTGAGTTGGTCGCTCAAGTCACAGACACTCACGGTGGTGTCCGGACCACTCCGAGTCCCCGGGAGCGCATGTCAACCGTAGAGATCATGGCATAATAAATGATAATTGGTACAAGCATAAATGTGACTCAGTAGCAGAGTCTGGTGTTTCTGTGGAGTCTTTCAGCAGTCAAGATTGTGTGACTTTACCTAACTTGAATTTGCGCGAAGGATAACGTGTCTGAACGACGTACACTGACATCACGGCGTTGCCGATGTGCTGTCATTCAAATCACTGAGTTTAGTCCGGTTGAATTGCAGCGGCATCACAGTCTCTCCCTTTCTCTCACCGTCACCATGGCAATCACACACACACACACACACACACACACACACACACGTGTCCAAACGACGCACACACCGAGACATCCCGGCGTTGCAGATTTGCTTAGTGTCAAATCGCTGAGTTTAGTCCGGCTGAATTCGCAGTTTCCGTTTTCTTTATTGGCAAACACGAAAACAAGGGGGCCGGATTAGTACGGATTAGTACCCACGCGATACCTATCAAATATCCGCCTTAATTCGATCACACACACCGGCACACAAAGAAACACGTTCACACGCACCGACATACGCGTGATAGGGTGTCTTGTGAAAACAGTGGTCAGTGATTTGACAGGTGTAAAGGACGTCGGAACTTTCAGATGAGGTGATAACTACCCGCAGAGCTGCAGTGGAGCTTCGGGGGCGATGCGCTAATTGCCCTGTTTTTGTCCGCGGTCACGCGTGCACAGTAGGGGGTGGGCCACACAAAATTAATTCGCTGTCTTGCCAGGACCGTATCGAGGGGAGATTTGCACCGTTCGCGGAAAGCGTACTACTGGGAAATTTTTTTTTCCCGACAGAGAGAGGGAGGCTCGCTGACAGTACCTTGTGCATTCAGCTCTGTGAAAATAGAGCAAGCTTTGCCTCGTAATCTCAACTAGTCCGGCGGGCCAGTGGTAAAACAATTTAACTAGTCCGACGGTATTTTCACTAGTCTGCGGGATTTCGGACGAGTCTTTTCATAATGCCTGTACATCCACCCTTATTTTTCCACTGAAGCTGCTGGTACACTTTCTTTT
The DNA here is from genome assembly GCA_018292915.2 of Batillaria attramentaria. Classification (NCBI taxonomy): domain Eukaryota; kingdom Metazoa; phylum Mollusca; class Gastropoda; family Batillariidae; genus Batillaria; species Batillaria attramentaria. The sequence continues at coordinate 316,432 of JACVVK020000586.1, forward strand.
CAGCTCAGAGTGTGAAGGGGGGAGAAAGGTGGGTGGGTGTTTAGTATACAAATGATAACTGACATGCCACCTGCAAGGTAAAGACGTACAAAAACCTTCCTCCAAAATAAAATTATTTACACGTAAAATAAAATAAAGAAATAAGAACTGGTAAAAAAACCAGAACCTCTGACAAATGTCACTACGTTTCCCATAACATGAGGAAGATGAAAAATCCTCGAAAAGTTGGTGTCCCATGGGAAAAACGGAAAAAAAATCAATAGGTCTGACCAGCAGTACGATATCATCCATTTACACTCCAGGGAAGTTGTGCTGTGATCATGCAGAGACTGTACCCAGTGCACACGACAGATTTATACTGGCTTCATACTGTGCATAATTTGTTCCATAACAGCGTGTACGGGCGTACATACATGTAAGAAAAACTTATACTCTTCCCTTTCCCGCCTCCCACCCCCCTCCCCCACACCCACTCCCCCCCCCCTACCCCCTCCCCAAACAGGTACAAGCCTATAAATAAAAATGGTATATGAGTTTTAAAGAAAGCAGAGTAAAGAAAACTCTCCAGTATATGAAAGTTGCAAATTAGACTTGGAAGCTGCAAGATTATGTAGTGAATACCTTGATTCAGGCACACTGAAAGAAAATCGAGAGAACAGACAAAAACAGTTATTTATTACTGAATTCTGAAGGCCCTCTGTCACAAACTGATCACAGATTAATTAAGTTTGATGTGTCAGTGCTGCAAAGACTCTTTGGCAAGATTTTTCCCCCCAAAAACACATTTTTATTTGCCGTGACCCTCCTAAATAAATCCACAAAAACAAAACCAACAGAAACATCTGTGTGTGTGTGTGTGTGTGTGTGTGTGTGTGTGTGTGTGTGTGTGGTGTGTGTGTGTGTGTGTGTGTGTGTGTGTGTGTGTGTCTGTGTCTGTGTGTGTGTGTGTGTGTCTCTGTGTGTGTGTGTGTGTGTGTGTGTGTGTGTGTGTGGTGTGTGTGTGTGTGTGTGTGTGTGTGTGTGTGTCTGTGTGTGTGTGTCTGTGTGTGTGTGTGTGTGTGTGTGTGTGTGTGTCTGTGTGTGTGTGTGTGTGTGTGTGTGTGTGTGTGTGTGTGTGTGTGTGTGTGTGTGTGTGTGTGTGTGTGTGTGTGTGTGTGTGTGTGTGTGTGTGTGTGTCTGTGTGTGTGTGTGTCTGTGTGTGTGTGTGTGTCACTGTGTGTGTGTGTGTGTGGTGGTGTGTGTGTGTGGTGTGTGTGTGTGTGTGTTTTATGGGAGAGGGGAATGCACCACTACCACAACCAGAGACTGCTCTTGTTCCTACAGTCAATTATACAACAAGGTTTGAAGCATAGAACCACACCTGGTCTGAAAGAAAAATCATACGTAACAGAAAGCGGGCCAACCTGTCAAAAGTTTGCATGGCTGATGCATGAAATGGACATAGTCCACTCATGCGAGCCAAAATTGGACAGAGGCCTGAAAATGGGCAAGCTGACCCCTTTCCCCTGCTCTGCCTGATCTCAGTTAGTGTAAGATTTTCGTGGCCAAAGCTGCGACTGTTTTTGATGCAAATGCTCTGATTGGCTGCCCCTTTATATATACAGGGAGAGAGAGAGAGTCGGTCCTGTAAGCCAATCGAAGTGTTTGCGTCTAATTTTGTCTCAGCACTGGCTGGGGTTTCACCACACATGCTTGAAACTTTGTTATTATTAACTGTAGGAACACAAGTGGTCTCTGCCCGTAACCACTACAAATCTAAACACACCCAGGTCAATAGATCAGTAAGAGTTAAAAGCAGTTTGTTTGTTGTTGTTTTTTTTTTTTTTTTTTTTTGGGGGGGGGGGGGGGGATATCACCTCCAAGTCCCCACACCCTGTTAGTTCAATGACCCCATGAGAATTAGAAGATGGGAGCTGCATGAGACAATCTTCACGTACATACATCACCATCAATTCTACCAGTACGTCAGTACTCTCCTCAACGTGATGCATGTCAAAGATTTATAACAGCTAACACATGCAAAATGTTAAGAACAAAAGCAGTGAGCAGCAAAACCCAAAAAAAGGCAGTACTGACTTGGGCGGTGTGGTCAGGGGTGTTAGTGATGGGCCCCCCTCTGTGGATGATACCAAGTCAAACTGGATAGGAGTGTCCAGGCTCAGTCCTTCAACGGGGGTGGCAGTGGTGGAGGGGACGAGGGACGCACTCTCTCTACAGGTCATCACAAACAGAAAAAACAAAAGAAAAAAGCACTGTCACAAAAATTCATTCAGGCTCGACTTTTTCAAGATGCAGTCCTAAGTGACAAAAAGAAATGCATCAGTATGCAGGACAAGCTACATGGCGCATCCATGGTTGTTGCCTTGCGTCTTACAGTCTGCGTTTTGGGCTTGGTTTCACAGGGGGTCATATGAATGGATCTAAAAACCATACTCACACACACTGTTCAGGATGCAACTTCCATTAATGTGTAACACTCTAAAACAACATACTGCCTGCTTCAAGTATATGGAACGGCAAAAACAGTATGAACACTGAAGTTCAATCAATGCCTTGGACTACCTGCGCACAGTGAGATGAACAAATCTGAACACAGGGACAGGATCATGAGACACACATACTGCAAGAAAAACTACAGTTCAAACGTTTTCAGCCACTGAGGTGAAAACTAACATAGCTCATGCAAAACATGTATCATATAGGCCATGCGCACTGACTCACAGCACAATCTGCATTACGCTATAATCCATGCCACTCACACTGAAGCCGCTAGAGCACACAGCATTGGACTTTATCCGTTACAGTTCATGACACCACGCAATGACCATCTGAGGGAAGGGAGTGACTGTATCTGCTGCACCATTTCTAAATCATCAGTCTCACTCGTGGTGTGGATACAGACTGGACTGCTGACAAAAACTCTGAAGGACTGTTCATATTCTGAACCTGTATCTAACAGCAGAGGGATGACGACGTAAGGGCACATCCTGCATGCACTGAATTTTACAATCCAACTTTGTTCCCTGTCTTTGGCAAATACATCTGCATGAGAAATCAATACAAAGACAACACACAATACTTACAAGCTTGGACTTTGCTGATGAGGGGATCCTGATTCATTCGACGCCTGACTTACACTGTCCTGGTGACACGCGAAAGAAACCAGCTCGTTAGTCCAACTGTGAATAATACCTAAAGAACAGCATGCAAATAAATCTGGTTTGTATGGCCATATTTCCTCTTCCATAATAGCACGGTGTGTAGAGGTAGTTGTTATCCAGTCTGTGGCAATTTTCTATTGTGGTAGCAGTCACTAAGCAGTGGTGTAAAGGGGTGAGGGTTCTATCCCAAATCAGAGAAACTCGGGTTACCTGCATCACTTGAGATTGTTCCTGCCTTGTCACACCCCTGAACATCATACAAGCATAATGCTGCCTGTGCTCACACTCTTCTTTGGTTCAGGGAAATGTATGTATATACACCAATGAGAAGCGTACCTTCTTCTTGCCTGGTGGAGCTTTTCCCTTTACATAGCCTCCATCACGAACTATGTTGTTCAGGGTTGCAATCCACTGTGCAGAGCGCAAGCAGAATATAGTATATTATATAGCAGCATTTCTGCAAAAAGCATTTCATCTTTAGCAAGACAACATAGAGGACCCACAAAACAAGAATATAATAATTAGAAGAAGAAGAATGGTAAAATATTTAAATAGGGTTGTAACATATTCACGAATAATCATTCTAAGCACTTAAACACAGAATAAAGTAACATGTGAAAAGCAAGAAATATATATATATATACAAAAACATACAGAGCCATAAGGTCAGAGCCTAGGCACAACACACGTACCGAGAACAACAGTAAAATGGATTTCAGGGATGAAAACAGATGGGTTTTGAGATTTTCCTTGAAGGTTTCAAAGGAGAGTGACTGGCGGAGAGAATGAGTGAGAAAATTCTAGGCTAAAGAAATCAAAGACAATCAGTTATGCTAGTAAATGTTGAGAAATAGCTTCACATCATACTGATGTTTCTAAGCTTGTGGTGGCAACCGCAGACAGTAAAACTAAATGGAGACTGATAGAGCCATACCTCATCACGTTCTCTGAAATTTTCAGCCTGTAGCACAACAGTCCTGCAAAAGAAAGGACAGTTTTCAAATCAATTCAAATTACTTGATTAATCCCAGACGGGGAATTATAGGCCACCATAAAAAATCATAATCAGACATCACAATAACAAATAAAACTTGCACTAACAGAAGCCTCAGCCACGCACAGACGTAGATCTAATTTCACACACACACACACACACACACACACACACACACACACACACACACACACACGCACGCCCTTTAAGTCCAAAGCATTCATGCTCTTCAAATATAAAACCACTCAAAAACATAACTATATCTGAAACACTCGCACACTCATAAATAAAACTTACGCTCACACAAGGATTTCAAAGATTACATGCATGTCCTGTTTTTCCACATAATGTGCACCAACAACTGAAGTGTGCGAATGTAAATAAAAATGAATGAATACATGTATTTCATTTTGGAAAGTACACTGAAAATTCAAGGGCTCGGATGTAAAAATCACCAAATTAATTTTTCATATTTATTATTATGATCAGCAAGCACCTACTTTTTGCTTTGCTGGGATGTTATTTGAAAAGTGAATCGCCTGTCCTCCACCTCCACTGCCTCCGCGATGACTCCTTCCTCGTTTAGATCCAATACTAGCTTCCCTGCCACCTGCAAGTCAAACAAAATGAAACGCCTGAAAAAGTTAGCATGGAATAGTAATGTTCATGCGCATGCTTTTTGAAAAGCGTCTTGGCTGAGATAACACAACATTAACTAGAGAGGCAAAAGCCTCCATGGCTCCCTTGTGACACAGGTCAAGGTCATTCACAAGAGTATGTTTGTAAAGCTCTTATCACTATCCATTATCATGCCAAGTAAAGTGTCTCTGGCGCTCTGAGTTCATGGCAATATTACAATTTTCCCCAAAACATTCAAATGAGATCTCATCCATGTCTATCATTATGCCAAGTTTGATGCCTCTAGTATTTGCAGTTCCTCCGAAAACAGTAATGTTAAAATTCACAACAGACAGCTTTAATGACCTTGACCTTCAGTCAAGGTCATTCAGAAAGGTAGGTCTCATTGCTGTCTATCATCATGCCTCGTTTGGTGCCTCTACTGTTTGTTGTTTTGCAGAAAATGCCAAGGTTAAAGTTTCTCAAAAAAAAACGCTTGCATGACCTTGACCTTGACTAAAAATCACTGAACACAGGTATGTCTGTAAAGGTGCTGCTAATGTCAGTCATCGCACATATAGTTTGATGCTTGTGATTCTTCTGGATTCTGAGAAAATGAAAATGAAAATTTTCCCAACAGACTTCTAATGACCTTGACCTTGAGTCAAGGTCATTTAAGGTGGTATGTGTGCATAGGTCTTATCACTGTCTATCAGCACACCAGGTTTGGCGCCTCTGCTGTTTGTTGTTTCTGAGAAAACGCCAATGTTAAGGTTTCACAAAAATAGCTTGTACGGCCTTGACCTTGACACAAGGCCACTGACTACATGTATATCTGTAAAGTTCTTATCAACGTCTATCATCATGCAAAGTTTAAAACCTCTGGTGTTTGTAGATTACGAGAAAATGCCAATGTAAAATTTTCAAACAGAGAGCTTTAGTGACCTTGACCTTGAGTCAAGGTCATTCAAAATGATATTTTTTGAAAGGTCTTTGCCTGTCAGCATGCCAAGTTTGGTGCCTCTGCTATTTGTAGATTCTGAGAAAATGACAATGTTAAAGTTTTCTGGACACACACACACACACACACACACACACACACAGACAGACAGACAGACAGACAGACGACGGAGGGTTAATACATAGACTCCCATTGTTACACAAGGGAGCCAAAAACACTGTGGTCAGCACAAAATCACTTGGAGGAGATGAGTAAACATGTACTTATGGTCGTGAAAAGTCAAGACGAGTGAGAAAAAGTGAGTCACTCTATTCTTCTCTTTTACCTTTTATTTTAATTCCCATGCAAGAAAAGTAAAATACAGATAAAATGAATAAGGATAAAAGCATTTGCCTGTACAGTACAATGACCCCCCCCCCCCCCCCCCCCAGTGACAGGCAAATAACAGCACTATAAAAACAGGACATTTCCCCAAAAGGTGATGGTAATTATGATTAATGGTGTCAGACCTTTCAACCACCAACCAAAACAATGAGAAGCGCCACATGGACGTTCAAGTGGTGTGCTTGAGTTGTCTTGACTATAATGTCGAGTGACCATTAGGAGAAAGAAACAAACTAACTTCCCACCAATTCTTTCAAACAAACTTACTTTAAAAAAAAACAAGACAAATAATGAATAAATAAATATGAAGAAAGAAAGACAGAAAGGAACTTTGGACTGGTGCTATTATCGGTCTCCTGGTGTTTCCAATAGTGCAGTGGACTGAAGCGTATGTGTCGGGTACACTCACACATTCATAATAATACATGTAAGTTCATTAATATAGGCGCTTTATGCAAAATATTTGGCTCAAAGCGCTGCAAGCTAAACCCAACACGCACGCTCATGTGAATCACACGCATTCTCTCACACACTGAACATGAACACATTACAATCACGTGGTGCGAAGGGCCAGCTCAGCAATTTAAGTCTCGGAATTTTAGAATTGCATTTATTGTTTTAATTTTGTGGGCTGAACATTTCCAACGCAGAGGGACAGGAAGCCGGAGTACCCGGAGAGAACCCCCGACGGTCGGCCCGAATGAACGGTGCCACATACGAGAAAGAAAAATTCTTCGCCCCGAGCGGGACTCGAACCTGATATCTCGCATTGGTGACTAAGTCTTAACCACTAGACCACCGATCGCCCCGACATTATTCATGATGACAGAAGAAATGCTTTGATCAAGCTTTCATACTTTTTTTCGTTTTTGCTGAAGAAAGGATGCAGAGGAGCGCATAAGGAGGTATGAAACGTAGGACTGGGGTGAGCAAGAGGGGGCACGTGGGGGAGGGGGGGAGGGTTGAGGAGTGGAGGAATTGGAGGGTGGGGGGAAGCAGAACAACGGTGACTGACTGAAATTATGTGGATTGGTAGTGAGGTGTTCGCCTGATCCTACAAAAATCTTGGCCACTGATGAGGCTGGTGCTGTGAAAATGTACTTACATCAACTGAAGGACCATTTTTCATGACCTAAATGAAAGTTCTTGGTAAGGTGCGAACAGAAACATGCAAACAGTACCACTACCAGTCACTTGCCTATACTACAGGGCTAGATGTCACATGTAAAAAAAGAGAGGAAAAAAAGAAGAAACTTTAAACACAGCCGTGCCTCTTGTCAACTGTGCTGAGAATCTAAAGTTATCAGTAGTTTACAAGAAAATTCTTCTATAATCTTATCCTCTCCAGGGCCCGTATGTAAAAGTCGAGGTTAATTTAACCCACGGCTACGGGCCTAACCCAGACTAGGACAAAAGAAACCCAAAAGCAATATTAAATAAAGAAAGGAAGAAAATAAATCCTTCTATAACGGTTTAGGCACCTTGCTGGAATGGACCCGCTTCTTGATTTAAAACAAAAAACAACAGAAAATTTAACCCTAGAGCTAGTTTAGTTCGACGTTAGACTCTAACCCAGGGCTAAAAGCCCTAACCTCGACTATTACATACAGGCCCAGAGTTACACAGACACATACACTCAAGAAACCCATTCATCTCTTAAAAAAAACAAAAAAAACAAAAAAACCCAAAGCAAACAGAACAAAACCAAACCAAACATACGATGGAACAATGAAACTAAACCCCCTTAGACTTACAGAAATACAGGTGAAGAAAAAAGAACAGCAGCAGTGTTCAATATCAAACCGTTTTTTTTTTCGATTTTTCACAAACTGGATTAGTAGCTTGTGGGTATATTTTAGATTTCAGATTTAGAATGGAAAATGCAGCACTCATTGATGACAATACTGTACCTCATCTTTGGACTGGCTCATCAGATTGCCGCCCTGCGTGAAGAAGTATAACCGTTCCCACTTGCTTGCCAGAAGGGCCTGTCGACTGCAACCAACAGATTAATGAACAGCATAATTATGTGACCTTCCATGAGAAAACCCGGTTTAAGTGCCAAAATTTTCAATTTTTTGTTTTTGGAGCCATCTTAAAGAAACAGCCTTGCTCTTCACAGTGCAAAAAACTCCTTTTAAGACATCATAATTTAAGGGCAGAACTACCTGATTTTGGCAAAATCTCAATAACGACCAGATAACAACCGCTGACCTCTAGCTCGGAACAGCGGTGTGCGTCTTACGCCAGGTTTTCTCGTGGACGGTCACATATCCTCGCATACAATGTGGTCATACAGTCTATAATATTCCACATGCCAAGTTAAAAAAAAATATATACATAAAAAAAGGAAAGAAAACGGCTGACGGACTCAGTATCAAAAATACCTGCGATACATGAGGTAACCAGCTTTCTGGACCAAGCCTGTGTTGGGTGGAATGAAGGGCATGTCAATTGGGGGCTCCGCGTGGTACAGGTGTGCGCTCTGCTTTTCTATCGTGTCAATCAGCTCCACTGTCTTCTGCGTCTCCTGAGCGAGCTCCGCATGCACCCTGAGAGATACAAGGTAATACGGAAAGTCAGCTCCGACCATGAATGACAAGTACATGATGAACCTTGTCAAGTTGAATCAAGACATAACCAGTGTTCCCTGTGATTCGAAAATACAAGGGTCCTTGAAACCCTCTCTCTCTTAAACCTGTTTTAAAAAGTCGTTCCTACCCTGTGCAATAAGTGTGTTGAATTCGTGATGTTTTATTCGTACGTCATTCCTTGACGAGCTGTCTTTTACAAATGTTTTAGCCATATAGTCTGATTTTACTACTGTTATTACTGGCGTTTTTATGTAAGTTTATTAGCTCTGGTGCTGCTGCAGCTGGAGGCATGAGAGAGAGAGAGAGAAAGAGGCAAGAGAGAGAGAGAAAGAGGCAAGAGAGAGAGAGAGAGAGAGATTTTATAAGCCAAACTCCTTGATTGTCTTCATGATTTTTACGTGTCGGTGAAGCCAAAGACAAATTTCCGTTAAGGACAATAAAATTATCTGTATCTGTATATTTTAGATTGTCCTTTTGTAAATTTGGAGGGTCTATACATCAGGTTCTGTCTGTTACACACAAATGGCTCAGTGGAAATGCGAAGCTGCAAGTGTCCGCTGTTAAATACAGATTGCTTTTTGTTTGTCAGGTTTCTGGGACAGAGTTGGAAAATACTGTTTGTCACGGCAAGACCAAAAAACGTGCGTCCCTGTGACGCCCTGTTCTTAAATTTGTGTGTCAGTTTAACAGTTTTGTGCGTACAAATACGCACACCTGTGCGTAATCAGGAACACTGATAACACACTTGATTTTCAAATCAATCAAAGTGAATGCAAGTTCCAGTGCTGACACTTAAACAGCGAAAGAAATGGTGCTTTAAGTTCATTCTCCACTAACAGGCGCCACTGGACTTTTTTTTTTTTTTTTTGTCCCCCGAGCCTCACGCTTTCACGAGTGAAGACAACCACAAAAACTATAAAAGAAAACGGTTTGTAATGGATGGGTGGGTGGGTGGGTGGGTGGGTGGGCAGGAGTTTAACATCCTTTTCCACCACATACGGGCGATATCAAAGACGGGGCAACAATGAAAAAGCCAGCACAAAATATTTGGCCCCAGCCGGGATTCGAACTCACGACCCGAGCATTGGAAGTCCAACACTCTACCATTCGGGCACCCTGGCTCCCCGTTCTAATGCTCGGGTCGTGAGTTCGATCCCCGCTGGGGCCAAATATTTGTGCTGGCTTTTTCATCGTTGCCCCGTCTTTGATATCACCCTATGTGGTGGAAAAGGACGTTAAACCCCCAAACACCCACCCACCCACCCTGGCTCCCCGGTTTGTAATGGCCAAAAGCACAAACTGAGCAAGGAACCATAATGGCACCTGCAGATCCTGATGTTAAACATCTTTGCCATGTTTAGTATTGAGAAAAACCTTTTTTTTTTTCCAGAAAATATTGGCACCTGAAGGTGGAGAATGATCCACGAACAGTTTGCTTTTTGGAAGAGAAAACATTCTGCCTATACACGCCGTTGGACAGATCTACAAATTTCACATTTGTGAGTTGGAGAGAAGAAGAGTATGATAACTGTTGGGCGGAGGAACAGATTCCTGCATACCCAACACAGTATAGAACATGTTAATAAAGTGGAATATAATTAATCATATATGCTTACCCTTGTACACTAGCACCAATATTAGAGAGAAAATCCTCCACCTCTGGCTTGCACACGGCATCCTGCCCCATGGGAAAGAATGCCCTCTGCGCGTGCAGGTATCCCAACACTGGCTCCAGCAGCTGACATTTCCGCTTGTACTGCAGGGCATTCAGGGCCGAGTAATAGTGAAGGGCTGTCTGTAGTGACAGAGACACAAGAATCAAGAAAACTTTACTTCCAACGGTAGAGGTAGTTAACGTGAAACAGTCAATTTTCATACCTGCCGTTGCTATTTCTAGTAATATCTATCTAAACAGAATAATAATAATAATAATAATAATGAGTATTGTATAGGCGCTTTACCCAATTTCATGAATCGGCTCAAAGCGCCGTGAACTGAACCCAACACGCACGCTCACGTGAATCACACGCATTCTCTCACACACTGGACATAAACACATTACAATCACGTGGTGCGAAGGGTCAGCTCAGCTATTTAAATTTCGGAATTTAAAATTGCATTTATTTTTTTTCAAATTTGGTGGGCTGAACATTTCCAAAGCAGAGGGGGAGGAAGCCGGAGTACCCGGAGAGAACCCCCGACGATCGGCCCGAATGAAAAAGAATAATACACACACACATGTAATGCAACAGGAAAAAAGCAAAATAGCAATACAACCATAGGAAATGAAACTACACTCTAATAAGACAGGAACAATATTTTTTTAAAAGCGTGATGAACAAACCCATTGCAAGTAGGGATACATGTAGGAAAACCATAGGAAATGAAACTACACTCTAATAAGACAGGAACATTTAAAAAGCGTGATGAACATACCAATTACAAGTAAGAATACATGTAGGAATGGGTGAGAATCAACTGTGGGAAGATTAATCATCGTGTGACATAAGATATGTGAAGAAAAGCACTTTGAAATTTACGACAGAGCATGCTTGTTTAACATGAGCAGGAAGACGGTTCCATAATGCCGCACCACACAGGCAAAATGGTAGTCAGACACTGGTGCGCATGCACTACATTAACAAACTCAGGCTGGGGAATTGCTGAGGCAAAAAAAAAAAGATTGAAACCTAAGCCAGGATGCAGAGAGGCAGCATCCTGCTGGGGGACGCCGGGGGGGGGGGGGGAACGCTCTACTGCAGGAAACATAGTTTAGCATATTGAAAGACATCTAGTAGCCTCTCCTGGCACCCCAAAGTAATATACTGCCTTGGTACTGACATGCAAGTCTTCAAAAATGATGTTAGACTGTCCAACATGGCATTACATGTATCATGAAGCATTACGATTCTTTTGGCTGAAAGGATAGGAAATTTGACTGAAAATTGCCAAATGACTGAAAATTCCTCAGCCTGCGAAATGAAGATGTTTTCAAACTGTCACAAGAGTCGTGGGTGGGTGGGGTGGGTGTTTGGGAGTTTAATGTCCTCTTCCACCACATTAGGGTGATATCAAAGACGGGTCAGCGAGAAAAAGGCCAGTACAAATATTTGGCCCCAGCCGGGATTCGAACTCAAGATCCGAGCATTGAAAGTCCAACGCTCTTACCATTCATCCATCCTGGCTCCGTCACAAGAGTCGCACCAAAAGACATACAAATACATATATAATAATAATACTTATAGGGTGCCTATCCCCGGGGAACGAGCTCTAGATATATGTCATCCTGGAATTGGAGTGTAACTGAAACTGGAGAACAGTGCAGGTTGACATGCACTGCACACTTCTCGGGAGATGTTCTCAAAATGGAGTTATGCCAAAATCCTGAGACATTTTGGATAAAAATGCACTACAAAAACCAGACAATCACTAGCCTGGTGAAACTTTTTCCTCATGTTGTACAGTTCATCGTTGGCTTCAATACGGGTCTTCTCCTCCTTCTTCCTCGGCATCTTCATGTATCGGACCAGTGCTTGTTCGTGTTCTGAAACATATAACGCATATTTTTGTACAGACAGGCAATAACCAGCGCAGGGGAGAGCGGTGGTCTAGGGGTGAGCGGCGGTCTAATAGGTAGCGCGTCGCCAATGTCACGGCGATGAAGTGTGGGCTCAAGCCCAGGTCGAGCTTGTGATATGTGATACCGTTTTTTTTTTCCTGGCTGCCGGGCTGCTCATCGGAGGTTTCTCTCTGGGTTATCCGGCTTTCCTCCCCCAGCAAAATTGTAAAAAATATAGGATAGGTATTGGGTGGTGCTGCACTGCGGCGACGCGCTTCCCCCGGGGGAGGCAGCCTGAATTTCCCCAAAAGGGATATAAAGTAGTAAAAATAAAATAAAATAAAAAGTTTAGTTTTTCCAGTGAACCAAGCCTGGACATGGCTGTAAAAACACCTGTGGTAATGCTTGCCATGGTGTCATTTAATCCAAGGCAGGAACTCTCTTTCTCGTTCTCTCCCAGACACACACTTCTTCTCCACGAACACAGGCTGTCAGCCTGTATCGTGAAAGTTGTGCTATCATTGTGTCCATTTGTGTGTATTCTTGTGTAAACTCAGTCCAGCGATGTGTGTGTGTGTGTGTGTGTGTGTGTGTGTGTGTGTGTGTGTGTGTATTACGATAAGGCATTACTCTGTGTAAACTTTAACTCACTCACTCCATTGTCATGGACAAATGTCTAAACAATAGAACATCTGAGTCTCTCTCTCTCTCTCTCTCTCACACACACACACACACACACACACACACACACACACACACACACACACACAGAGGCAGAGTGACATATTCATACGCAAACACTCTGGGAAATGAAAAGATTCAAAGTCAAAGAGATCAAACCTTGTGTAGCAATCTGGAACATTTCATGCATTGTGGTTATTTCTGAAACAAAAGTAAAAGGAAAGATTTAATGCATATGTTTTCACCACTATTCTACCTCTAGATAATGAATGGTCATACTGAGGTGATACACACAAAACATAGAGTGTCACCGGCCCCCGTAGTGTAGTGGTTAGCATTTCGGACCATGGACCGGGAGACCCGGGTTCGAGTCCCAGCTGAGGCAAGCAGGATTTTTCCTTCCTAGGTCGGCTCCTACCCAGAGAGTGTGTGCTATGGGCCCAATGGGGAGGCTGTTGCCACATAGCCGAGATTCATCCACCTCACGGTTGCGACTTTGGGGGTGCTTCCCTTAGTATGACACGTCTTATGATGAGGATGATTACATGGCCGGCACCACAGGTGCTGTAGTTCCTGGGCCTGGTTAATGCCGGGATATTTATGACAGGAAGCGTGGAATGCGGCCCTGTCCCGCAGTCCCAAACCACACGGACCTCCATAGCATCATCTTACCATCATGCTCATCTCCATCATCACGCATAATAAAAAAATTTTAAAAATTGCCCCATCTTCTGAGCCCTCCATGGATTCCACCCATTACCTGGGAGGAACACCACTGGAACTGGCAAAGAATTGGGGCAGCCAAAAAAAAAAAAAAGTGTCTGGGGATCACCATTACGAGTGAAATCAAGTACAAGACACAGAACTGGAACAAGAATGAAAAGTGAAGTGCATTCAAGTTGCTGAATATCTGCACAACTGAAAGTTCATCCTGGCTGCAAAGCTGCTCTCACAAAACAAAACATAAAGACAACCCCAACCAGACCATGGACAATAGTAAGTGTCTTTACCCTCCAAGTCCGCTTGCAGAAATTTGTTGAGGGGATACATCATCGTCTCTGAAAACTGTTGGGACAGCACCTGGTGTATTGAGCTTATCTGCAACACAATATAATAGAAGAATATATAATAAAAGAAGCTGCGGTGAAGACAAAACAAACACCTTCGGACATTGATCATGCAGAGGTGTTAACCCTCACAAGTGTCTGTCAGTACTATTTCACACAAATGGCAGCATTTTTCGGCACTTGTCCTTATACTGCTGTACAAAGAAAATAATATAAAAAGAAAGCATGCACACACACACACAAACACACACACACACAAACACACACACACACAAACACACACACATCTAAAACTAAAAGCGAAAAATGCAAAGCCATTCTCGCTTAGAGAAAATTGTAAAGTTTCAGAGCTGACTATAGGCGCACAATATATCAAGCGTGCCTGTTGAAGACCCGATCCTAAACGGGAGGGGTCGCAGAATGGTAAACCATCACACACCATGCATGCAGAAGAAAAGGGGTGGTGGGGTACTGTGGTGATCCCCTACCCCTCCCCTCCAAATATCCCAGCAATGGGATAATGACAGTATTAATAAATAAATTAATAATTTTTTTTTAAGACAAATTTCAAACTGAATCATTAAATAAATTGCCAACTGCTCATTTAAAATCACTCACATCATCCAAGTAACTGGAAAACTGTTTCAACGTTGATGTTAGAATGCTGTCTTCTGATTCCAGAGGGAATTTCTGAAATGAAAATAAATAAATCCTCTTACAGTTCAGATTGTATAAAAATATAAAAAAAACTAATTAAAAAAGAAAAAAAAATCAACTGCATAAATGTGCATTCTCAAATTTCTTAACCCTGGTCGTGTTGAGAACAGAATATTCCCCTCATCCTCTACGGCCTCTAAGCCTTAGTCAGCAAGACCACCTAGGGTCAAGAAATTGTACAACAGGCTGGTATCTGAGTTCAGCTTTACCATGGCACAATATATCATCAGCCTACCTTGAAGGGACAACTAGTTTCCCTGAGACAATACTGTATTCAAAACAGACTGAATTACTGTTGAGTTATCCCTTTCATTTTAAAAAACAAGTCACTAGCGCTATAGCACAATTTTCCCACTTTGTAATATATATATGTATGTAAATGTACAATGAATTTATATATTATATATCAGATGACATGGTGGCCTGAACATGTACCTTGAAAGCGAATTAAGACGAATGCAGCAGATCGATGTATTTAGTACAAATCATAGTACAGTGTTATACTGGTATGTAATGTCACTCTAGTAAAATATGATCCTCTGATACTGCAAAACACACCTGTATTTCGTAAGCTCGCAGCTGCTGAGCCAGTGACTGGGTGGCAGCGCACAGCTCATTCTGAAAGAGATCAAGAAAAATTCAGGGATTCAAAAAGCAATCACTCAGTGGCCAGCTGCCCCCGAGATGCTGGGTTCCTTGACTCCCTTGAGTTGGGAGCCCAAACGTCTCAGGTGTCATGCATGGTCACATAATCTGTCACTTAGACAAGTCGGAGCACCCCCAGCATGCCACATTTGATCTGGACATTTTCTGGTCTAGATATGATCAGACTGTACTATTTTGCTTTCAGACAATTTCATTTTCCAAATAAAATCTGCTACATGTATATATATATCACTCTCCAGTACTACAATCCCCCCCCCACCCACCCCCCCCCCCCCCAAAAAAAAAGTCAGAATGCTGCACATTCACGAACAACAGTAAAATGTATTTTACTCCTGCTATGTCGCTCTCTTGGTGCACTCGCAGAGAAGACACGGGATACACCTGGATACAACTCCAATACTTTATTAACAGAAGATGCACGGAGAACAAATTCATGAAAGAAGAAGAAGAACCCAAGACGCTGTGCAGGGCTACTTGTGCTGAACAGGTCAGATCTAAACATTCCTCAAATTACTGGCAAGTTCGAAATCTTTCCAGGGTTTCGTAATCTACTGACGTTACTGCACCAGCATGTTCTGGGATGGTCTAGGAATTTCCATCAAAATGCATTGGCTATTCGTGATCTCTACAACAAACAACAGCTCTGACTCTAGACAATGAAAATGGAACTGGCGGTCACTTCTGAGACTGACCTGTATTATTGCAACAAGAACTCGAGTTAGAGCCATACAATTACAACTCACAGAGATTCTTTCAGTTTCATACCTGTGCAGACATGATGCGCTGACAGCAGTTGTGCATACCAGCAGTGAACTTTTTCAGCTGCATAGCATCTTTTTCAAACACCATCAACAGATGCCGTGTCTGTAAATGTAAGAACTATTTACATGTAGATCCACTGATTCATAATCATACGCAGCATGCACTTGCATTCAGCTAAACACATAAGCTGATCACAAAGATGAGTATAAACCTACAATATTTATGTAAATTATGATGTAATACTTGTGACTGTTAAGTTGTAAAAACAATGAATGTTGATTTTGAAAATAATTGTGTAACAGATTGTGTGTGTGTGTGTGTGTGGGTGTGTGTGTGGTGTGTGTGTGTGTGGTGTGTGAGGGTGGGGGGAGAGGACAATGTAAATAACTTTTATAACATGTACACCAGAACATGTTTCAACCATCTGAATGAAGTTAACTGTCTGTTAGAAGCTGGGCAATTAACTATCTCCTACAGTTTACCATTACTTTCAACTAATAACATAAGTGACCGCAAATACATAAAGTCTGAATATTATGTGACAATAAATAGGTTTTGACTTCAACATATTTCCTGCAGAGCCTGAAGAGCTAAACATTCTTAGACTATGATGTCATCTGACAAGATGTTGCCAAGAGTGCAACAGATGTGTTCCACATCCACCTTAGGCTTGAAGTTAGCAATTCAGTCTTTCCTTCTTCTTTTTTCTAATTTTTTTAAAGCATGTTTTGTCATGTCACCCTATCTTGCTCACATCCCAAGGCGGTCAATAATTTGATCAGGTACAACTAGAACTTGCATGTCACCAACACTGAGGACAATGCAAAGTTATTTTCCTTGGCTATGTATACAAAACACACACACACACATACATACACATAAGATATAAAGCATCACCATGATACAATCGAATTGATAGTACTTGCATCTTCTCCTCCAAACACAGTAATCAAATAACATTTTCTCATCTTGGGCCATTTGCAGTACTTTTGTCTTTATGTGTGCAAATATGGATGTGTAAAAGCAGTCAACAAGTGTGACTGCTTCTGCTTCCATCCCAAGGAAGCTTCTCATGTAAGCTTGCAGTTGCAGTTTTTCAGATGGAATATGGCCAAGTGCAGTACTTTGCTGCTGTCCTAGTGTTAATTCTAACTCAGTAAGACATAATTTTGTAAAATATGTACAGTCTCCAGTCGCCTACGTTTTAAGGACGGTAAATCAGCTGATGACTCAAGATCTATCAAGCTTGCACTTGTTGGTCTCCTGAACCACCAGTTCAAAAGTGGATAAATCGACGAAGTTAATGCATCGTGCTGGGTCTAGAGGAACGCAACTTTACTGTAAAATTGTGCACGGTTCTTATAAACATCCCCAAAAAGGCAGTAGCCGGCGGGGCAGGTAGTTTGTAAAGTCAAGGCCATTCACTTGGAAGGGTTCCACCTTTCTGTCGTCTGCAAATCAGAGAGTGTTTACCTGTGGACTGTCCTCCAGTGCATCTTCCAGATGCAATCGCTCCATGTCAGGCATGGCTGCTGGTTTTAAAACACTTCAACGACCACAGTGCGAAATGAACAATTCTCTGAAAACACCACAAATGGCAATTTTTAGATCGCAGTCTACCAACACCGACTTAGTGGCAGCGAAGGTCCGCCATGTTGTGGGCGCGATACGGTGTTGCTGATTGGTTATAAATATCTGGCTGGAGAAATATTTAGGAGATCAAAATAAGTTTATTGTTTCCCCTCTTTAAAAAAACATGATGACAGGAATACCATTGTTTAGCTTACAACTCAGGATATGTCGTCTGTAAAATTGAAATAATTGACCCGGCCGTTTCAGGAACGACAACCGGCTATTCAACCCTCGATGGCTCAGTGGTTGAATTATTGGCTTCACTGTACAGCTGTGGCAACCGAAACAAGCTGAAATTGTTTCTTTGGTCGCTTTGGTCTCGCCTAAGGCCTGTGAGCAAACGATCAAGCGGCCCTCACATTTAGTGTCAGTGTCATCACAACCGACTGACGGTAAGCACTGACTGCCCGCCGGCCACGCCTCAGTGACTGATGTGTGGTGTGTGTGTGTGTGTGTGTGTGTGTGTGTGTGTGTGTGTGTGTGTGTGTCCCACGGTCACGGTGTGTGTGTGGTGTGTGTGTGTGTGTGTGTGGTGTGTGTGTGTGTGTGTGTGTGTCAGTGTGGTGTTTGTGTGTGTGTGTCAGTGTGTGTGTGTGTGTGTGTGTGTGTGTGTGAGAGAGAGAGAGAGAGAGAGAGAGGAGAGACTTAGTGAGAGTCAATCAGTGTCAGTGTGTGCCGTGTGTCACTAGTATGTGTCATGTGTCACAGTGTGTGTGTGTGTGTGTGTGTGTGTGTGTGTGTGTGTGTGTGTGTGTGTGTGTGTGTGTGTGTGT
>JACVVK020000586.1:340000-342536 GCA_018292915.2 Batillaria attramentaria
GGTGTAGCGATTGCAAATGAGAAACAATCGACAAATTCCCCCCCCCCCCCAATTTTGGTTGGACACTGGTCTTCTTCGTCAAGAAGGTAAAGTGGGGATGGGGGTCGGGGGCTGGAGGGGAAGGGGAGGAGGTGAAGGTTTCAGGGAGATACTGGTGGGTGGGTGTTTGAGGATTTAACGTCCTTTTCCACTACATAGGGTGATATCAAAGACAGGGCAACGACGAAAAAGCCAGCACACATATTTGGCCCCAGTCGGGACACAGGTGGGTGGGTGGGTGTTTAGGGGTTTACCGTCCTTTTCCACCACATAGGGTGATATCAAAGACGGGACAACGATGAAAAAGCCAGTACAATATTTGGCCCCAGCCGGGATCGAACTCACGACCCGAGCATTAGAAGTCCAACACTCTACCATTCGACCACCCCGGCTCCCCCCCCCCCCCCCCAGCCGGGATACGCGGAACTCACGACCCGAGCATTAGAAGTCCAACGCTCTACCATTCGGCCACCCCGGCTCCCCTTCAGAGAGATGCCTCCCCCAGTAAATGCAGTACATCGTAAGAAGAACGTGTTTTGGCTGAGCGTATGCAGTACAGTGTATCTGATTACCTTTTGAAAAAGCAAGAGCAAAGTTCTAGTATTTTTCAGACAAGTCACTTTCATCACCTGAGCAGGGCATCAAATGCGCGGGAACTGTGATAGGACAAATGTCCTAGCTGACAGTACATTAAATGTATAGCACACACACACACACACACACACACACACACACACACACACACACACACACACACACACACACACACACACACACACACACACACACAGAGCAGCTGAATAGGAGGAGGTACGTGGGCCTAGACGAAAGCCAGCCGGAACAGATGCGTTTTCAAGTCATTAACAGCTGTACTAATTATCAAGAGGGAGTATTTCGAGTGTACAAGCGAAACTGTTCCAAATCATTAGCTGGCTTAGCAAAGATGCAATTAGCCCGTTGAAAAAAACAACAACAACAACAACAACAACCTTCTCTTCATCTTTTATCGCAGGCCGCCCCATACTGCAACTCTAAAGAAGAAGTCCAACATAATTCTTACTGACCTATCTGCCGTTTGTCTTGCCTGACTTTGATTTTCCTTTTGCCGACGCTGGCCACTGCCAGGCCAATACACAGAAAAAGCAGGAGAAGTGGTGATCGGTTCATGGTCTGAAGTGTAGCGGCTCGAGGCAACGACACTTTGTTTTTTTGTGGGCCAATGACTCGTGTGACTGGACAGCTGGTCTCTCAGTTCAGACCTCCAGGTAGGTGTATATGAGTATCTGTGACTGGTCTGCCGTATGCTTATCTTGTCCTGGAAGGAAAACTGTTCCAGATTTTGACGAGGGCATCTTCGAAGGCGAGGTCAGTGGATGACGCACATCCTGTGTGTCTGAATTTCATTTTCACACACACACACACACACACACACACACACACACACACACACGCACGCACGCACGCACGCACGCACGCACACCACAGAGAGAGAGAGAGAGAGCACCTTGAAAATGCCAAGATCAAAATATTGTATTTCTGCTACTGAATCTAATTATAAAAAGTTCATGTTTTTGTGTTGTTTGTTTGTTTTATTCCCTGTATTCTTGTTTGGATATAGGTATGACCACTTGCGAGAGTGGTTACCATTTCCAATACAAACAAATAGACGCACGGGTACGTAAGGCGTGGAGGTACACACTAACAACGCCAAACAAACAGCATCAACAACGACACCGAAAAATGATTACTTTTAGTTTAGTTTAGTTAGTTTAGTCCTCTTTATTCCCTGGGGAACATAGGGCTGCAACCACACTCCGCCAGCGCACTCGGTTCTGGGATGCCCTCTTTAGTTCGGCCCACGTCGTTCCGGCGGCCTTGGCTTCAGCGTCCGTACTCCTCCGCCAGGTCTGCTTCGGTCGGCCCACTTTGCGCTTTCCCTGGGGGTTCCAATCAAGGGACTGCCTGGTGACATTTGATGTTGGCTTTCGCAAAGTGTGTCCGATCCATCCCCATTTCCTTTTCTTGATCTCCTGCTCGATGGGGACCTGTCTTGTTCGCTCCCAGAGGATTACTTTTGGACATTATAAAAAAATTAAAAACGTTTTAAAAGATAAGTTTCATGTACATACTTTGGTAAAGTAGTCGGGTCACTTTTATTTCTGGTATGGATATACGGCCTGTGGTAGAGATCAGGAAAAGCCACTGCATTTCGATGGAAATTTCTAGACCATCCCTGAACATGCTGGTGCAGTAGCGTCAGTAGATTACGTCACCTTAAAAAAGATTTCGAACTTGCCAGTAAGTTGAGGAATGTTCTAGATCTGACCTGTTTAGTATAATTATATGCAGCCCTGCACAGCGTTCTGGGTTCTTCTTCTTTCGGCAATTTGTTCTCCGCGCATCTAGTATTGGAGTTGTATTCTGTTGTATCCCGTGTCTTCTCTGCCAGTGCACGAAAAGAGCGACATAGCAGGAGTAAAATACGACACAGCCATTT
>JACVVK020000587.1:0-55000 GCA_018292915.2 Batillaria attramentaria
AATCGTTCTTCCCAGGCAACTCGAGAACGTTAGCTCTCAATAATGATGTCAAATGAAGCCATATCGTCCCGGTTTACTGGATTATATTCGTGGGGTCGGCGATGTGTGGGCGTGTGATTAAAACGATCACGACACCGCATGAAACATTCCTTTGTCCGAGTCCTCTCGATGCACTGTTCCTTCAGTTATTAGCAGCGGTAACGTTTTTAATCAAAAGTGACGTCGTGAAAGTCGTGACATACTTTCTTCAGACCCTGCTCGAGGCCTGGTAGATGTGCTCGGCGGACTTGGCGATGTGTGGTCACGTGACGACTGTCGTGTCATCACGTGTCACGGGACCTAAAGACTGAGTCCTCAACATTTAAAATGAAGTCATGCCATACTTTCTTCAGACCCTGCTAGAGGCCTGGTAGATGTTCTCAGTGGAGTTGGCGATAGAGTGGTCACGCGATTACTGTCATTACGACACCTTAGTCAGACTGATTGAGTTCTCAACACTTCAAATAAAGCCATTCCATAGTTCTTCAGACCCTGCTAGAGGCCTGGTGGATGTTCTCGGTGGAGTTGGCGATGGAGTACTGCGTGACGGCCAGTGACGTGGCGTCGCTCTTCTTCCTCTCCTTGTCACGCCCGCACATCACCAGCCGCCGGAACTGGCTGCGGAACTTGTCGGCCGTCATGAAGTACAGGTAGAAGTTGACGGCGTGGTTGAGGTCAGCAAGGAACAAGGAGATCTCCCTGAACAGCTCCCAACGCGCCTTCTCCAGCGGCTCATAGTGGCCGTAGCCGTCGTAGGCGATCAGGAAGACACAGGTGGGCAAGGTGAGCACGAGAAACACCACGGCCGCCACCACCAACATGATGCTGATGGCACGCTCCACAGAGTTCTCTCCCCGCTTGTCGCCCTTGCCTCCATTGTGGGTGTGATTTCCCAGGATGCTTTTCCTGGCGGCGCGGTATCTCCGGAGGCCCACGATGATGAGCGTGGCGAAGACGACGAGCAGGATGAAGGGAGCGAAGGAGTAGAGGAAGGCGGCGATCCAGAACCAGACTTTCACCCAACGCAGGTCCATCTCCCACCCACACTTGCGACCGGTGACCGGGTGGGAGACGTAGAGGATGAAGCCGTGAATGTGAACCACCAGCACCACGCCCAGCAGCACGGAGGCGATCATGATGGCGCGGCTCCTGGTGAAGAAGATGGCCTTCTTCAGCGGCAGACACACGGCCAGAAACCGCTCGAAGCACACCAGCACCAGGACCCAGTTGGAGTAGCAGCTGATGGTGCCAGCAATGAACGACGCCTTGCATCCCCAGGTGTAGAGCGGGGCACCGTGCCATGGGATCTGGTGGACGACGAGTTTGACCACGAGGGCCACGGCGTCCACCACAGCCAGCAAGGCCACGTACAGGGTGGCCGTGGACAGCTTGGTCATGGACAGCACGGTCACCACGGACGCCACGTTACCAGGGAAACCCAGGATGAAGACGAACCACATGTAGAAACTGTAAATGCCGTAGGTGGCGGCCTGCACGCGGGCAAGGCTGTCGTTGTCTGCGGCCGACAAGGTCGGGGAGGGAGGGAGGTAGACGGTGGGGGTGAAGGAGGTGGACGGTGTCGAACTCATCCTGAATCTCGGTCGACGTCTGAAACAAGGTAGGAAACATACAGGTAAGCAGAAGTGTCATCTGTGTTTACAATAAGATTTTTTTTTTAATGTGATGAATAATGTATATTTCTAAAATGTAACAGTGTCACACGCAGTCACAGGGTTGGCGTGGAGGAGCGATGGCCAAGCGAGTCCCCGATGAGCACAACACAACAATAATAATAATAATAATAATGAGTATTGTATGCGCTTTACCCAATTTCCTGAATCAGCTCAAAGCGCCGCGAACTGAACCCAACACGCACGCTCACGTGAATCACACGCATTCTCTCACACACTGGACATACACATAGTACAATCACGTGGTGCGAAGGGTCAGCTCAGCTATTTAAATTTCGGAATTTAGAATTGCATTTATTTTTCAAATTTGGTGGGCTGAACATTTCCAAAGCAGAATAATAATAATAATAATAATTGATATTTATATAGCGCTCTATCTCACAAAGAGCTCACAGCGCTTTACAAGAAAAGAAAAACAGAACAATGCAATCACATACAAACAAGTAGTACACCCTCACAAAACACACAAAGTATCAAACACTACAATCAGGTCCATGGTCACGATGCTCAAGGTCCCCCCCCCCCCACACACACACACCGGTTCAGTGAAAGAATTCATTAAAGAGATAGGTTTTTAAAGCAGAGCGGAAGGCCGAGTCAGTGCTTGCTGAGCGGACAGACAAAGGAAGAGAATTCCAAACAGTCGGTGCTGCAGAAAAGAAAGACCTTTCTCCAAAGGTTTTAGTAAAGACACGTGGTTTGCAGAGTGTGAGAGTGTCCGATGATGAGCGAAGTGTTCTTGTTGGTACGTAGATGTTAACTAACTCAGAGAGATAAGAAGGTCCTGACTGACTAATGACACGGTAGCACATGCAAGCGATCTTGTACTTAATGCGAGCCTCAATGGGGAGCCAGTGCAAAGTGCGGAGGTGTGGGGTGATGTGATCTCTTCGCGGAACTCTCAGAACTAGGCGTGCCGCATTGTTTTGTAACCTTTGGAGTCACTGTAAGAGATCATTCGGGCTGTTTACAAGGAGACCATTACAGTAATCCAAGCGTGAAAGCACAAAAGCTGACACAAGAGTCTTTGTAGCCTAAACTGAGAGGAAATGACGAATAGAGCTAATACGACGGAGCTCAAAGTTCACAGTACGGATGATTGGGGAAGGGGGGGGGGGGGGGGGAGGGGGGGGAGGGAAGCCGGAGCACCCGGAGAGAACCCCCGACGATCGGCCCGAATGAACAGTGCCACATACGAGAAGGAAAAATTCTGTGCCCCGAGTGGGACTCGAACCCCTCACCTCCCGCATTGGTGACAGGTCTCTTAACCACTAGACCACCGACCGCCCCCAATAACCAGATAAAAGAACAACACAGAGCGATACTGAAGAGGAACAAAGAATTTAATATTTTAAATGGTGCATATCATTAACACTAAGATTATTTTAGGTGATATTTGATTAATAGAAATCTTTATGTTCATGTGTATTGTACATGCATTATTTTAAGTGTTTCTTCATGTGATGTTGCGTGTATTATCGGTTTGTGTCCTATGTGCACCACACCTAAATATTTTAATTATTATTTAAACATGGTTTTATTCCGCTGGCCAGTTTACACAAAACAGTAGTATTCAGGCGGTGGCAAAAGACCAGATGCCTATATATAGCATCCTCGATTTTCCGCTTGGGATAATAAAGTCACATATAAATCGTTTGAATAAGTCTGTCATTGTCTCGCTTAGTGAAATCGTTTTGTTCCACTAGAAATAATTAAGTAGAAAAAAAAACTAACAAATCAAAACAACAATAACAAAACAGGAGCGAGTAAGTTTTTAGGGTGCGCAAGCAACAAAGACTATTTCGCGGCTAAGAGTGCCTGCATTACGTGAAAGAAACGTAACGCTGGAGAAATGACGCAAACTGGTCTACGAGGCAGTATAAACCTAGGACATGCAGAAGACGCTGCACCTTCGTGCTGTTTTATCAAACTCCAGATTAATAAAAAAAAAAAAAGAGAATAAGAATAAAGAAAGAAAAAGAAAGAAAGAAGTAAAGCAAAGGAAAACAACGACAGCTGCCAAATTCAAAATGGAGACAACGCTCAAGTTCAGCCCATTCTCCAGACGACACTTGAGAGAGATGTAACTTAATCGTGGAAAATATCTTTAAAACAAACATTGTCCTTGTACTCTCTTGAACTCTACGGAGTGGAACATGTTCCTGCCCTTCGCAAACAACCCGAAAACACACAAAGCCCTAACTCGGGAACCAAGCCAATGATAGCTCTTGGTGGCTAAAGGTACGACCTCGACTTCTTAGCCACGTGACTGGGATTAACAAAGCCCCCCCCCCCCCCCCCCCAACTTCCCCCGTCATCCCAGCCGCCCTCCGAAAACCCCGAATAAATTCTCATTTTCACACAGTAACGGAACATCCGTAGGAAGCTGGAATGAGAGTCCCCGAAAGATACAGACATCGTGGCCCAAGGAAACCTACCCATCCATCACTAGCATTGGCTAAAGTCTTAGACGCGACGTGTCGTCATCAACAACAAACCCCATCAGACCTATCTACCACCTGCTGGAAACCAGAATGAACCCAAACCAGGACGGTAGAGTATCTGTGGTGACAAACACAGAGTGAGAACCGTTATCGACCAGACGAGGTGCACGTGCAGAAGTGAGTCACCGCGGCTCCACGCCAACAGCATTATAGTCTGCGCCGGTGTCTCGTGATTTTAAGTGTCAAGCGCAGAAGAAGCCAGACATTCGATCGCTTTTAACACTCTTCGTGCATGTTTCTCTTCAAATGTTCTGCCTTTTAAAGCGCAAACTTGATGCTTGACTGCTTTTCGCGCTTCAGCTGGTTTCCGTTTCATCTTCAAGGTCAAGGGTCATACAGTCAGATTGTAGGAAAGCACTTGAAAATTGTACCACTTTGAGTAGAGGATGACCATAAGTACCATACAGACTAGTGCATGTTCCAAAAGCGGTTGCTTCTTCTAATGATTGAAACAATAGACGACTCCACCCGGCAAACCCCGAGGCCAAAGCCCCGCTCCTTTATTCTGCCGTCATTTTATGGAAGAAGGGGTGATTTCAAGATGAAAGACATCGACGTAATGGTATTTTTCCTCAATGACGTCAATGGACTTACTGCTTTCTTTGCATGTTTCTTTTCATGTTTCAACTACACGTGCTTCCGTCATTGTAGTAGTGTCTGGCAAGTTTTCCAGGTCATGCCATGTGTTGGCTGAATTCTGGGGGCTCGACCCTTTTAACTGACAGGAGTGGAGTCGTCCTTTACATGACATTATCGCTTATGGTTAGCGATATCGGAACTTCACTCTCTAAAACTCAAAGGACACTAGCAGCGGTTTGGGAAAATGGCCGTTTGATACGAGAGTTTTGCGTGCCTATGTTTGTTGTAAACAGGAGGTGCGTGTGAGCATCCTTCACGTTGTTCTCTGTAGAGCCTCCCACGCCTGTTCTCGCTTGGGGTCAGGTGTGTGCGGCTCACCACCAAACTACAGGCTTTTCATCCAGAGGCTTCGGGTTTGAGCCCGTATTGATCACACGGTAAACGGTTCCTCTCACGTCTTGCTCATTAGCCGCACTGTAGTTAACATGGGATTCCGCCGCTGTAGGGATTTCCTGTGATCCCTCCTCGACGCCCTGCGATACCCAAGTCATTATAACGGCTGAACTGCTATGATCCCAGCGATTGGCTGAGGCGAAGGTGAAGGCTAACGACCTGAAAATGGAGGCCAGCGTCGTCTAGCGGCAAGCTAAACACTTTTAGAATACGCCACGCTGCTGGACTTGATGATGATGAAGATGATGATGATGATGATGATGATGGGCCAGCATCATCTGATGCACCTTAAAAAAAAAAACCCTCATAAAACGCGAAATTGTTGGCTTCGGAATGACGATGATGATGATGATGATGATGATGATGGAGGCCAACGTGATCTGACGGCAAATAATGAACGTTAACAATTTATACACTAAGCACATAGATTTGGAATGATGATGATGATGATGATGATGATGATGATGAGGGAGGCCAACGTGATCTGACAGCAAATAATGAACGTTTACAACTTATACACCCAGCAAATAGTGTTGTGATGATGATGATGATGATGATGATGATGATGGTCCAGCCTCTATCCCCATCCCAGTTCTGCGGGTGCTCTGGTCTGATCGTGCCTGAGTGTAGGAATTACAAGTTAGCGCACGGCCACATGCACGTAAACACA
The DNA here is from genome assembly GCA_018292915.2 of Batillaria attramentaria. Taxonomy (NCBI): domain Eukaryota; kingdom Metazoa; phylum Mollusca; class Gastropoda; family Batillariidae; genus Batillaria; species Batillaria attramentaria. The sequence continues at coordinate 5,937 of JACVVK020000587.1, forward strand.
GTAGATGGGAACACGTCCCTGACGGGAACATCGTTCGATCGCGTGACGGCACCACGTGGGACCGCTAAACCAATCAGAGATTTTGACACGTCCGGAACTAGGCGAGACAACGCGAGTGGTGACACATTGACAGCAGTCATCAATAATAAACCAGCAGACACTACTCATAACCACACCACACACTAGTGTCTCAGCATAATCTCCGTCGTGCGTTACTGATATGTTATCGACCACAGACCATCAGATCACAGTCTTGTTAAACGCGCGATTACCAGGTTTCCTGGAAACAAACTTATGTTTGGAACAGTTTCGCCTGTGAGTGTGACTGTACACTCGAAATACTCTATCCCAATGATTGGTAGAGCTCTTAATGCGATACGTGAATGGCGGAAAGTCGTGTAAACACTACTGATCCGTTTCCAAGAGTAAAGAGTCCGCACGGAAGGAAGACTGGCTTTGGCCCACAAAAGCTGCACACACACAACCATCAAAATCACTTTTTCTGTTTTATTTTTCTTTAGTGATTTCAGACGTTTCACCTCTTCCTCGCACGCCCTCGAACGTTCGCTCTAGTTTGGACGGACCGTCACTGCCTGAAACTGTCCTCCTCGATTTTCACGTGGCACGGTTACCTCCAACCCTCTCCCCCCCCCCCTCCACCTCCTTGTGGTTGGGCTGCCAATGGTCGTGTTCTAAAACCAGCGTACACTGACAAATCGCGAAGGTATTCCGTGAGAAAAGGTCATGCTGGTGTCGCTCACTAAAATGACAGAGAAAAAGGATAGATGGAAAATGATTTGCGGTATTTGGCACTGTCAGCCAGTCTGGGTGGAAGAAATGAGATTTTAAAGCTCTTCTCAAAAACGAGATACTTGAAGCTTAGCGAAGAGATTCTGGCAGAGTGAGTTCGATTCCGGAATACGAGCCCCAATTTTGCGTTGGCTGTGGTTATTTTCTCCAGACGAATAAACTTGAAACGAAATAATTATATGATATGGAAACCCCAGCGAGGAGAAAGTGGTACTTTACTACTGCCGGAGCGTTGTGGGTGTTTTGAGGATGAACGTCCTTTGTCCACCGTGAGGCCGGGCACAAAGAAAGGATCTGCGCGTAATGTTACCTTGTCGGGGTGGAATTGAACCTGAGATCTTCCGGTCTAAAGTCCAACCCTCATTCGATTGAGTCACCAGACCTCTCTTTCTGGTCTGACCGTCAAGCCAAACAAACGCTTTGTTAAAAAAAAGAAGAAGTTCACACTCATAGGGAAACAGTGACTTTTAAACTGTAAATGAATGGGGCAGACATGTGCGATGTGTTGATGAGACAATGTGTGCATGTTAGCAGTCACCGTCTGACATCAGTTCATCTTTCTCTCTGACGCTCAAACTTATTTTCTGTGCTGATATAAGCCAACTAGGACTGGTTTATCATCCCAAGAAGTCAGGGGAGCCGGGGTGGCCGAATGGAAGAGCGTTGGACTCTCAATGCTCGGGTCGTGAGTTCGTATCCCGGCTGGGGCCAAATATTTGTGCTGGCTTTTTCATCGTTGCCCCGTCTTTGATATCACCCGTATGTGGTGGAAAAGGACGTTAAACCCCCAAACCCCCAAACACCCACTCGAGATAATTTTGAGTCTCTGTTGTTGCTTCGATTAAAGTATTTCATACCGACACACCATGAGCCGACTGTACCGCGCTAGAGAAAACGGCCCACATACAGCCTGGCCCGCCAGTCGATTTACGTTTGTCTGGGTTTAGACTTAGGCGAGTCCCTATAGCACAGCGGGTACACGGCAAGCGCCTGATCCCATCCCAACAGAACAAAATCCTTAATCCCAGTCAGGACAACAGGTCAGACACGTCAGGCAAACTCCGGCGCTGAAACCGGACACACACGATTCAAGTCGCCGTCGCTTACAGACAGACGTCGGTTCAGCATTGTCTTTAATTTGTCGCAAGTTGTCCCAGTAGGAAATGAATGTCGCCGGGGGGTCCGCTCAGGGTGCGTGGGTGACGCGTCTAGAGAGAAGGAGAGAAATTGTTTTCTGGAAGACCCTCAATCACGATGGGCTCGCGATGGGACCTATTTGGTGCAGACAACTTCGTCGTCAATGTGCGTAGTTAACGGCTAATGTGCACAAGATGAAAAACTTTCTGTTAGCTGCGGAATAATAAACATGGGGCGGGTGGGTGTTTGGGGGTTTAACGTCCTTTTCCACCACATAGGGTGATATCAAAGACGGGGCAACGATGAAAAAGCCAGCACAAGTATTTGACCCCAGCCGCCGGGATACGAACTCACGACCCGAGCATTAGAAGTCCAACGCTCTACCATTCGACCACCCCGGCTCCCCATAATAAACATGGATGTGCGACACAGATAATAATAATAATAATAATAATAAAACCGGCGGTTATCGGAAATGATAAAAACGAAGAAAGTTACGCAAAAGATTGTCAATAAAAAATAAAATCATGGTACTTGCCAGTGAGATCACAAACACAAGCAAACCCGGTCAGTAATGACAGGATTTTGTATACGATGGCAATATTGCTCTTGTGATGACCTTTGTAGGTAACCACCTGTGTTTGGCGACACCCTTCCTAAGCAGGCCACCGACTGGTTCTTGAGTTACTCAGAGTGAAGCCATCTCTCGGCAACCTGTCTCTTTGAATATTTTAAAAGCGCTAGTTGCCTCCCTTGACGACACAAACGAACGGACATTGCGATCACTATAAAAACTTTTCTTCGGAATAGCACAAACAGGCAGCGCAATTGACACGGAATTTTGAGAAAATTAATTCCTGGCATTGTTCCTAGCTCAAACTGTTTTTGAAGGACATACCGCAGCTCGTGTAGGTCTTGGCTTGTATCAACAGACGGGCCAGAACTCTGTCAGTACAAGCGTGGAGTGCTCTCCCCATTTAGTCGCGTCATTTATCATCACCCTGCAGAAGGAATGGTATTCTGTTTTACTGATGACGGACGTCGTGTATTTTGACGTAACTTGTACCTCATCTCTGTCAGCCCAGCGGGGTGGAATGTTACAGGCCGACAGGTGCCTCTCATTAAGCAGACGCGTTCAGGATACGGTCGTCTGCCGAGCGTAAGTAGTCCTCATTATGGAAGTAGGTCAGAGGGTCTATCGGGGTGTGGTGGTCATGGTACTTCCAGGTGTGTAACTATTGGTGAGTGTGTTGTAATGAGAATCACAGTGTAGGGAACGTTGTGATCATCTTTGACAGCTTATTCTGATTGCAGGTTTCAGGGGATTTGGTGAGGTAATGATAAAAATAATAATAACTGAGTATGGTGTAGGCGCTTTACCTTTAGTTTTTTTTAACTGGCTCAACAGCCCACCACACACGCTCACGTGAACCACACGCATTCTCTCACACACTGGACATGAACACATTACAATCACGTGGTGCGTAATTTAAGTTTTCGTATTTAGAATTGCATTTATTTTCAAATTTTGTGGGCTGAACATTTTCCATAGCAGAGGTGGAAGAAGCCGGAGTACCCGGAAAGAACCCCCGAAGATATGCCCGAATGAACGGTGTCACGTACGAGAAGGAAAATTCTTTGCACCGAATGGGATTCGAACCAGACCTCTCGGATTGCTGACAAAGTCTTAACTGACCACTAGACCATCGACCGCCCCAGTGGAAGTGTGGGTGAGAGGGTGGGTGGGTGTTTTGAAGTTGAACGTTTTCTCCTGTTCACTGCGAGTGTGATTTCAAAGATGGGGGTACTAAAAAACGCTCGTACACATTTTGGCCCTGTTGGGATTCGAGCCCTCTACTCACCGATCTCGAGCTCGACGCTCAGCCGGTTGAACCACAAAACGGGGGATGACGTCTACTGTGTCACGTGACTTTGAAGGTGTAAGATGAAACGCTTCCTTACAACGAGAAAGCGTCGAAACAATTCTATCGATTTCGGCAAATTTACCAAGAGTCTCTTGATCAGCAGCAAAACCGCGCTCGAGGAAAGCGGTACGGGGGTAAAGCACGTGGTTTGAAAGTTTGAAGTTTGAGAAGCTCTGAATCTGCGAGGATCAGGAACTGAGGGCCCGTCCAAACAGTGCGAGGCAGTGAGTCAATGTACCAGGGCCCGTCCAAACAGTGCCAGGCAGTGAGTGAGTGGGTGGGTGGGTGGGTGGGTGGGTGTTTGGGAATTTAACGTCCTTTTCCACCACATAAGGAGGCAGTGAGTGAATGTAGCGGGGCGTGCGAGGAAACGGGAGGAAAAGCTAAAACGTGTAAAAGAAAATGCAAAAGAAAATGTGGTTTTGGTATTGCCGGCGGGGAGGGGGAGTGAGGGGTGGGATCTTTACTTTTGTTACCTTTACTGAATAACGGAAAGTCGAGTTAACGTTACTGATCCGTTTCCAGAGTTAAAAAGTCCACCCGCCGGTACCAGTCCCGAAGGGAGCGAAGACTGGCCGCTTTGGTCCTCAATACACACACACACACACACACACACACACACACACACACACACACACACACACTTTTCAAACTCGGACCTGACACGGCACACACACACACACACACACACACACACACACACACACACACACACACACACACACACACACACACAACTATCAAATCCTCATTTTCTGTTTCATTTTTTCGGTATTTTTTTTATGATTTGGCTCATCCTAACTTTTTTCGCATGCCCTCTCGTCTGCGTCCATGTCTCGCACTATTTGGACGGACTTGAGACCGTGCTGCTCGTGCTTCGCGTGGCGAGGAAGACCTCCGTGCACCCTAACCCACCTTTGATGAAGTGGTCTGGACATCCTTGTAGAGTCCCTGTAGTCGTCGATTCGATAAATTCACAATCGGGTAGAGGGTTGGTTGGTGGTGTTCCCTCACTCATAATCGAGTCATATTCATCGTTTACGACGCCTGTCTGACCTTTATGTACGCAGGGGTGGCCATTCACATCACGTGGAGTTCGTCAACAATCCAATGTCCATCTTTTGAAGAATTCCCAAGTCACCAAAATGGCGGTCTTTGCCAGATTTGCAGTCTGAGTGGGTGACATGATTCTCCACTCCCAGTGTCATACTTTAACACTGACTTTCCTTCACCAGACAGACAGCAGTTTCTCACGTACGGATGATTTGAGAGAGGAAATTATGTGAAAGACGACTCTCCAAGATGAAAACGTTCCCTTTTAACCCAGACAGACGGAGTGTGCTTCATGTCCGTGTGAGTTTCGATCTGGAATTGAATCTACAAGACAGTTCCGCCGGCAGCGACTGCGATTTAAAACCGGCGCAGACTACACCCTCCCACCACCCCTTCCCCCCTCTGCCCCCGAACCCTCTCCCTTCCCCCTCCCCCCCCCCGCTTCGCACAACCCACCCCTTCCCCCTAAGACCCTATCTGCGGCTCTATTTTGTTGTTGTTGTTGTTGTGGGAAATTCAGGCTGCTTCCTCCGGATCCGGTGGCAGCGCGTCGCCACGGTGCAGCGAAACGCAAGAGCTGTTCTAATTTTTCAATTTTGCTGGGGTGTGAAGGTCAGATAACCCGGAGAGAAACCCCCGATGAGCGGTACCCAGGAAAAATCGGTATAACATATCACAAGCTCGACCTGGGCTCGAACCCACGCTTCATCGCCGTGACAGCAGTGACGGCCGTTCAGTAGCGCAGCTGCTACGTCCGACGCGCCACATATTAGACCACCACTCACCCCCAAGGGGACCTGGCTACAAACGAATTCTCTTCCGGTAGTTAAAGCACCCATGAAACCATTAATTCGCTGCTGTTTACAAAGAAACCTTCCCGACAGGCAACGTAATTGGACACGATTTTCCAGACTGCTCGGTCTGAAAGTGACGCAATGAATTTCTCGGTTTTTCTGAAAACGGCTTCAATTTTTTCCTGTGTGTGCTATTAGAGCTGACTGCTGTCTATTTGCAGAAAACTGCATGGAATTCAATTCCATCACACGAACCCTGAGTAGGAGTGTTAGAGCATACAGTGCATCTGCAGAAAACCGCATACATTTCATTTCCATCAGGCGAACACTGAGAAGAGTTATACGAATTGTCGCAAATTGAAACGTCACGCGATGTTGGCAGAATAGAGAGGAATTCATTTGGCCATGTCTACCATCATTTGGAAAAGGGCCTATGAGCTTATGAAATGTACGGCGCTTAAGTTTATTTTTTCTCTAGACAGTAAATGTGCAGGTTGGGATTATAGTTCGCTTGGAATGTGTGGGTGTTGCTGAAAGTGTGGTTCAGCTAGCCGGGAGGCGGGCGCGGGGGAACTTGAAGTTCAGGACTGATGGGGGAGAGTCTGACCCACGATCAGAAGTCCCCCCCCCCCTCTCCCCACATCTGTCCCCCCGCCCAAACTCCGTCCTTGTACAGCGGACATCACACTGGTCATAGACAAATCCCAAATCACACACGGATCGACGTTCCCTCTGCACCTCCCCCCCCCCCCTTCATCTCAACTCCAACTTGGACAGTACACTTCGCATTTGTCCTAAGAAAAACGCTCGTTCAAAAACACAACATCCCCAGAATTCCCCCTCCCAACCCCCACCCCGACTCCCACTCCAGCTTGGACAGTGGACAACATTTATCATCGACAAAAGACGTTAGATCCCAAAACACTCACCCGTCGACTACCCCTCTCCCCCTCCCCCCTCCCCCCCCACTTCCCATTCCTCATTCTCATCAGAAGTCATTTAGGCTCTCGATCAAAAGGCTTTGAAAGAAAACAGATCTTAATTTACACGACCTCTGGGACGCTCTAGTCACCCCGGAAGTCTATCTGAACCCCTCTAAGGGATTTCATGAGACCAAAGAGCCTGGGGTCGGCGGTAGGCTGTCAACCACGTCGTAGGCAGGTTAAAAAAAGCTTGAGTTTAAAGATCTGCAATCTCAACAAAAGGCCACAAACAGTGTTTTCAATATCTGACTGCAAAGTGCACAGTCATCACTGTCACAGTTGCAGAGTTTTCAGCTTCCCTGAATCCCCCACAAAAGCCAAGGGCAGCCTGATCTCACAGCTCAGCGTGCGTTTTGCGGCTTTTTGCTGAGATTGCAGACCTTTAAGGTCCCCAAACACGCGCAGATAACACAGTATAATACATTCAGCAAGGAGAAGTTACCCACGACGACAACAGCAAACGGCTGATATGCGATTACCCTGCTAGAGTCGAACCCGTGAAGTAAAGTGAAATAAGAATCAAAGACACCCGATAAAAAGAGATGATTTGGATAACAAAATGTTGTCTAGGAGTGAATTCCGATCCATACTGTTATTTTTTGTGAGAATGAAACTATAAAATCTCTGTGTAAATTGGACTGAAAATGGTGTTTGTTTTCTTGTGACTTTTGATTTTGGCGCCATGTGCACCCAAGCGTGTATGGCTTATGTGGTTTCCTCATCACAACAAAAACACTTCCTTCACCCTTTAGACAAATGGGCCAATGACTTAAAAATACCAAATATAAGTATCATTCTGCTTTTGGTTTTCCAAAAGATTTGATTGCAACAGGTGGATACTTTATTTTGACGCTGACTGTATAACTTGATGACAAAACCTGCTGCCCCAGTTTCGCTTTAACTGAGTGTTTGTGCAAAAACATCCACTGTATGCGAGAAAAACACGTTCATCAAAGCTAGTAATAATTTCCCCGTCGCCAAAAAAAGTGGCCTCAAAATGTGAGTGCATTACAATTGGCTCCGTCATAACAATCACATTTTCATTTTACAAGAACATCGCTTCTCGCAAAAAACAACCTTGAGATATAGGGGGACATTATCAGTGACATTTATCACGTGCAGAGGGAAAACACGTGGTTCTGATGACTACCTGACGACGCCTGACGGTTCCGCTCATTCGTGTTTCTGCTTTCATGGGCCATTTACAGGACATCAGTGACAGACGAAATTGCATTGGTCGTTCCAACAGAGGCAGTTTTGGTGACTTGAAAAAATTATGGCTATAGTTTGGTTGATTGATTAACGTCCTTTTTTTCCCATCGAAAATCGCGAATGGACAACAGATAGTGTGGCAAACAGTCTTACCAGACACTACAACTAGAGAAGCACATGCAGCTTGATATGGCTGAGGCATGGGAAGAAAGAAGTAAGTCCATTGACGTCATTGAGAAAAAAAAACATTACGTCAATATATTTCATCTTGAAATCATCCCTTTTCTCATACAGGGGGGTTGGTGTTTGGGAGTTTAACGTCCTTTTCCATCACGTAGGGGTGATATCAAAGACGGGCAAAGAGAAAAATGCCAGTACACATATTTGGCCTCACCGGGGATTCGAACTCACGACCCGAGCATTGACAGTCCATTTTCCCAAACAATGACGTCATGGGCGTACTGTGTTTTGCCAATACACGGCAGAGTAAAGGGGCGGGGCTTTGGCCTCAGGGCGTGCCGAGTGGAGTCGTCTATCACCAAGTGAAGTGGAGGCGTGGCTCTATAGATATGTTTCTCCACAAGCGGAGCGATTGTTACTGCACTCTTTGACTCGTTTGTTCCCCCCACCCTCCCCTCCACCACAGCCCCCCCCTCCTTCCTCCTTCAGCGGTTGTGGCGAAAATGCATGCGTCTGCTCGGGGAATCGTCATACCTCGCCGCATAAAAAGTACGTCTGCTCGGTCCATGCACGGGTCAGGATCGTACTGGTAATTGTTTTGTCTGCGGAGAAGATGCTTAGCGCAGCTCACCTTACCGACAACTGATCACAACAGTTAACTCCTACATTTGCCCGCCAGTTTTTTTTTTTTTTTTTGCCAAGACTCGTGTACACCGAATGAACTGGGCACGACCTGCGCTTCCTGTTCATGGGTAATCACAGAGTACCGAACATAGACCGGTAGGATCCAGCAGACATAAAACAACTAGAAACAACGGGTCACCAGACTAGACGGAACATAGCCCGTGACTATCGACAAAACAATACTTTGTACATTATTCAACCATTCTGTTTCCTGGGACTAATATCTATCATGACACAGCGTGATTTTTGTGATTTCTGTATTTAGTAGGGCAAGGTACATGCCAGGGGGCTGCAACAAGAGGCAAGTTGCCAGTGAAGCTGGGACTTTTTGGGCACAAGTCGGGCAAAGGTGACGTAAGTGGATTTCAGTGAGGTGGCTTTCTGGCCCAAACAAAAAGTAGACTTGCATTACTCCAGCAAGGCCTGAGCGGAAAGGAGACATTCAGTTTTTTGTCAACTCCTGTCAGGTACTTGCCCTTGAATGGTCTGTGCATGGTAATTTTTGTTTCTAGGTAGAAGCATTTTAGGGGTGACTATGATGCCTGAGGCTAATAGCGAGTATATAGGCATTTTGAGGCCTCGTACATTTGTGTTCTTTGACCCGCACAGACCCTGTTTCAAAGTGCGGGAGTGCGGTAACTTTCCACTGCCAGGGTGGTTTTCGAAGACGGTGGCACTAGCACAAATGTTAGCCTTGTCGGGATTCGAACCCACGACCCTCTGATCTCGACTCTGAGTCCGCGTGACACTCCACCGGTTGAGTCGAGCGGCTCCGGCCATCTTCTGCTCGCAGAGAATTAAACTGACGCCTATACTCCACACTATGTCGTCCTCTTTCGGTTACTGTCCGTTTGGAAGAGAATGTGTTTGGGGTGGGGGGTGGGGGTGGGGAGGGTGAGCTTAGTGTGGGGTGGATAAGCGAGGAGGGGGGGGGGGTGTGCGAGGGGGGAGGTGGGGGGGGGGGAGAATTTACTTCTTCGTTCTCAGTTAGTTCCTAACTCAAGTTGTTTTCCTTTCGTGTTCCGTCAAGTCCTCCGTTATTTAGACACGGCACTTGGCGCTGGCGAGTGGCTGTTTAAACTGATTACGCTCTTTGATGGCGGTGTCTGTAATCATTTGGAGACAGTTACAGACAGACGGGCCCCTCGGAACCGACCACGTGACTGGCAACGTTCAACTCAGTGTCGGCTGCTTTGAGAACGCACGCAGACCTAGAAGGGTTTCAAACGGCGAATACCTTTGAAGCAAAAATGAGAATTTTCCGAGGAAAAAAAAGTTAATCGTTCCTACAGACGGAACGCAGTGTACACGACACCATCGTAATCAGGGGAAAAAAATGTAAGCGCTTTTCAAGTCCAAAGCGTTTAAGTCCTTTTTCAAGATGACGGTAGACTAGTTTGGCTCTGGAGAAAGGGGCCAAGTGTCTATTAAATACAAATCGCTTAGGCCGTGTTTCCAGATTACAGTAGAGAAGCTTGGCTTTCCCGACCCCAATCGCACTGATCACCTATGTCAGTGCCGGAGCGAACTCCCCCGCAGAGCTTGTAATGTTAACGAGATAGCGACGTAACGGAAGCTGCTCCCCGGAGCATGCGGTGCCAGATAACCTGTTGGCTCAGCGGTAAATCTCTGTCCCTTCCCATATCTCGGATGGTGGCAGCAATTAAGCCGGTATAACGGCCCAGATTCATGAGATACCGCAGACCTGTATGCAGACTTCCAGTACTGTGGCGCCACCTACTGATTGCAGACGTCATTACGACATTTGTGTACCGCGTACGAGTATCCCACGTCAGGTTTTGGTTTTGATTCTGTGTACGAAAACCAGGCAGGATTTACGGTTCCGTCACGGTTATTACTGCAGCAAACACGAGTACATGTAGAATCAAAGCTTCCACCAAGCCAAGTTTGATTGGTATGGTGTCTGTTACTATAGAGCATAATTTGCAATCAGAGCTCCAGTTATCTTTTTTTTTTTTCCAGGTCATGGGTTTAACCCACGGAGGGCTCGGATGTTTTGCCCCCCCCCCCCCCAAAAAAAAAAAAAAAAAAAAAATGCTGTTTCTGGTAACATGGCTAAAAAAATAGGATAGGTAGGTAGTTTTTTTTCTTCTTTTTTTACCCCCCCCCCCACCCCCCACATCCAAGAACAAAGAAACAGGGTATTAATAAGAAATGATGCTCTGTGAAACTGTATTTAATATTATAACACACTATCTTACCATAATTATTTCGTTCTAATCTTGGGTCCGCGATGGCGCACGACTTCCCTGACGACAGGCGCATGAAAACCGAAACTGGTCGTGCTTGTATTTTTTTCCAGCAGCCAAAAATTTTTTTTAGGGGGGGGGGGGGGGGTAGGGTCGGTCGGGTTACCAGAAACATTGTTTTTGGCCTTAAGCAATTTTTATTATGCAGTAACCAGGCCCGGGGAGACTACGGCGTGCAAAGGTCCACATCATGAGATGTGTCATAAAAAGGGAAGCACCCCCAAAGTCGCACCCGTGAAGTGGGTGAATCTCGGCTGTGTGGCAACGGCCTCCCCACTGGGCCCATACGCCCCATCGCACACCCGCTCTGGGTAGGAGCCGACCTAGGTAGGAAAAATCCCGCTTGCCTCGGCTGGGATTCGAACTCGGGTCTTCCGGTCCATGGTCCAAATTGCTGACCAATACACTACGGGGGCCAGCAGAGCTCCAGTTATCGGACAGATTGTCGATCGTACAAGCATACTCACAAGAGAAACTGTTCCAGAATATTGAGGTCGGCCTTTGCGAAACCTGATAATCTCATTACTGGACGAAGCCGAAAGCTCACGTGGTCTCTGGCACAGCGCTAGTTAGCGACAGCCCTCTGGTGACCTCATGGCTGAAGTAAAATTTTCGCCTTCGTCCCTGACCCACATCCTGGAAAATGAGCATCATGTAACTTTGATTGCCTCCGGTTGATATCGCAGTTCATCAGTATATTAAAATTAGATAGTACAAGTCGCTGACGCAATGACGGCTTCGCTACGGCACTCCCTGAAGCGGATGCTCATGTTCTTGAAACCAGATCTTGCTTTCATCCGGCGAAATAATTGTCAACACCGTAATCCGCAACGTGAATGCACATGATTTCTGTGACCCCAGCTGAGATTTGTTCCCGATAGGAAGAGAAAATAAGTCATGAAGTCACCAAGGAACCTCTATAATTGTACTGGCTAACGAAGGGTCAGCACCTCAGGGGGGAGGTGATTATCACAGTGTGGGCAACGCTACATCCGAGATTCGGCTGACGAGCAACCGAGAAAATGGCGTCAATTTTCTCACTCTCTCGGTAAACAAGTCTCGTGTCGATATGTCAGGGGTGCCTTGTTGCTCACTACTACAAAAGTATACTGTGCCCCAAGCACCAAGTTAAAGGTTAAGCCAATCAACAACTTTCTCCAGGATGGGGGTCGGATTGAGTGAATCACGGTCAGATAACCATGCGCGCGTTCAGTGGATGGGACAATGTCAGTCACGGACATCTAAGACTTTTCTCCCCCCCACCCCCTCCCGAATCGCACGTATGTGGTGGAAAAGGACGTTAAAGCCCCAAACACCCACCCACCCTCCCCAATCCTACGTGGCTGTAAAGGCTACACAACACAGATACGGATTTCAAGATAAAAAAAAGTTGTTGATTTGCTTAACCTTTAACCTGGTGCTTGGGGAACGGTACACAGTGCTATTATATTCCTATTGAACATAACGCTGTTCAAGACAACCTAGACATGCTTTCAAATTCAGAAAAACAAATCCAGCAGCCAAAGACTCACGTGTCTGGTAAATTTAAACAGATTCCAATATTCCACTCTTTTGGCAGTGCTAGCAGCGACCACCTACCCCCTTCATTCCTCTGTCGTCTGCTAGTTCTTGTGCCAGCCGCGCATGAATACAAATAGTCCACATGCCAGGCTCATTTTTCACTGTGTTCACTATTACTTAATTACAAAGCCAACAAACAGCCCCAGATTGCCATTTTTTTACTCTAGGTTTGGCAGGGAGCCAAATATGTGTGCGGGCTTTTTCAGTCCTCATTGCCCCGTCTTTGATATCACTCTTTGTGGTGGAAAAGGACGTTAAACCCTTAAAAACCAACCACAACAACCTGAGACTGACGCAGTCACAAGGATGAAGACTAGATTAGATCTGCACGCGACAGACAGTCACTTAATAATAACTACTTAATACTACATAGCTTTATAGAGCGCTGCTCTCCGAGTACCAAGGTCTCCGGCACACACACACACACACACACACACACACACACACACACACACACACACACACACACACACACACACACACTATTTGCACCAACACTAACATCCAATGAGGCAGGTGCAGCCGCGACATCAAACGATTCATGGTGCACACAAACAGAATCAACAGAAGTTAACGATCAAAAGCCTGATGGAAGAGAAAGATCTTCACATTGGATTTAAACAGGGGCAGTAAGTTCGACTGGCACACTGGTAAACACTTGCCGAAGTCGGAACTGGAAGAACTAGATCAGTTAAAGAGTCACTTGCCAAAGCAGGAACCGGAAAACACTAGATCTACACGCGACAGAGAGTCAACGACCGATTAGACAAATGGGCGAGTTCTGTGGCAGCAGTTCTCCACTAACTCACAGCTCATCTGCCAGCACGTGACTGAAGCAGTTCTGTTGTCATCTGAAAAAAAAAGCCTAATCGCCATGGATCTGATAAGCACTTAGGTCCTGTTTCCAGATGACGGTGGAGCTCAGCTCATTCAGACAGACCCTCGCTACCTATAACGCTCGTTGAGATGTTAGCGAATCAGCCGTTTTGGTTGATTGACCATTAGCTAACGCTGGCGGCGAAGATCAGTCCGATTCATCTGACTCAGGACGTCAGAGACAGATCCTACATTCACAAAGTCTGTTTGGAGCATTGTGGGGCGGCGGGGATTTTGACTGTGTGTCGGTTTGGTGGCAGACTGGGTTGGAATCAAACGTGTGACAACTATAAAATGCTACCGTGACACTGCAACCGTTAAAAATCCCGAACAAATTGTGCGTTTTCTGTGTCGCCCGACAGGTCCGCAAAGACTGAAATTACAGGTGTGGGAAATCCGAGACAACGATAGGGGACTGTACAAATATCAGTTCACCGCAAGATCGTAAATCAACGCTCGAAACACTCATCTACCCGCGCGTAAACAACTTTTCAACAGTAAGATGTATTCCTTTTCAGGTTCTTCTTCGTGTCAGTTTTACTTTGTTGCTCCGTGCTGCGCAAACTTGGATGCGCCACGGACAGACGATTTCCAACCGTGTTTTGCCAATGTAGTGTGTTACGAACTCTAGTCTATAGAAATAGCTAACATGTATAAAGCATTGCATTGAGGATGGCCACGTGTGCTGTGTGTGAGTGTAACTATGTGTAAATGTATGTGAAAGCAACAACAGTAGATTGTCCATAAGATAAGATATCACTTTATTCGTCCCTCGAAGGAAATTGCACTGTCTGCTCAGACAAAACTGACAATAAAATCATTACAATTACAAACATTGAGCCGAACCAGCGCGCACGCACGCGCGCACACACACACACACACACACACACACACACACACACACGATCAACCATACATAATAAATTATACAAATTAGCCCCCCCCCCCACCCCCACACACCCCCCATCCAACCAAACAGTACTGCAAGTAACTGTTCTGTCATCACTGTACACTGAACCCAATAGAAGTGTATACCATTGTCAAATATGTCTACAGCTACTGATGTATGCTGACCATCAAAGTGAATGCATATTTCTGTGTGCCCATATCTAAAAAGAGAGAAAGAGAGAAAAAGCAACAACTCTAATCTACACAGTTTGTGGTATACGAACGAGGTGAAGATGGGCTGTAGGCTGGGTTTCTGACGGTGAACCGTCGGTAGAGTGAGGACGAGGCTGATTGACGAGTTACCCATCTTGGGCTCGAGCTACTTATCGCTCGTTTATATGTTAGCGAACCAGTCGGCTTCGGCAGATTGACCATGGGAGTCAGGATCTCAGCGAAGACAGTTTAAACACTTGTACAAGGCTGAGTTATTGACGATCAACCGTAGCTGGGTAGGAGAGAGCTGGGTTGGTGGAGAGACCAATGGGGCCCCGCTCTCCTGCCTAGCGGTCGTTTTTGTTACTTCATGTTAGTTTATGTTAGTTAATGTTAGCAAATCACTCATCTTCAGTAGAATGACTGTAAGCGCCACAGCGAAGACAATTCTGCCCCCCCCCCCCCCCCCCGACCCCCTTTTCTTTTGAGGGGGACGGAGGGACATAATCTGTACAATTGTTTCCCCTGACGGAATTCGAACCGCCAACTTTCTGATTGAGACTTGTGACGCCCTGCGGACGGCAATTGTACTGCTTGCCACAAAAATATGACTATTCTTTATTATTCTATAACCGTTCTATGAATTATTCCATCCCGAGACACGGCTGGTTCATGTAAACAGATCTGAGCAATTCTTGTACGTTATGGCGGGCCGGGCCGGTTTGTGTCCATCTGGCTATAATTTCGAGGAATAATATTCAGCTGTAATCTGTACATCGTCAGGAATACACTACACCGCCAGTACTGTGCAATTCATGACGTCAAAAGTTCATAATCACTGTCACTGAGCACGTCAGCTGGCAGGCGGAAATGGTGGAATTGTTGCTCGTCTGCAATTCCAAAGTGTTATAATCAGCTTGCAGCTTCACCCAAACCGCCACCCGTTCGGCATTTCCTGATGCCAAAGTTTATAATCACTTTCAACGAGCGTCGTCTGGCGGCCGTTAGTCTACTTTGCCCACTTGCCCTGTCGATAGCAATACAAATCAGGTCAGGTCAAGGGCAGAGAATCAGCGAATGGGCCGAAATGGCGGAGCTGTGGCCCTTAAAAAAAAAATAAAAAAATTTAGTCTTAAAGTGCGCGGGTGGGTAAGTGAAATGCCGCGCTACTTGTGGTCTGACTGTGCTGCACCGTTTATAATTACTTCCAACGAACGCCTCCTGGTGGCCGATAGTCTCCCTTGGCTCTCCCAATACATACAAATCCGGTTATCAAATACAAATCATACAAAGGCAGAAAATGAAGCGAACGGAAATGGCGGAGTGGTGGCCCTTTTCTTAACTAAAACTGCGCGGGTGGGTAAGTAAAATTCCGCCATACTGGTGGCCTGACTGTGTTACGGCAAACCATCCGTTAAATGACGCTAATTTCTCGCCCGCCTGCAGTTTCGGGGTTTTTTATTCCTGACTCGCGAGCACCGCGGATTTCACCCTTAATTGAGTTCGTTATGGCAATTTGCCGAAACCACCAACCGTCTTTTCCTTTTGATTCGTTCACGTCTCGCCCCAGCAAAATTGTCCGCGGAACTGATGTTGATATTCCGGAAGGGTACAAAGTGCAAAAAGAAATGGTTTGAATCTGGGGCAGTCGGTGGTCTAGTGGTTAAGAGACTTCGTCACCAATGCGAAAGGTCAGGTTCGAGTCCCACTCGGGGGCAAAGAATCTTTCCTTCTTGTACGTGGCACTGTTCGTTCGGGCCGATCGTCGGGGGTTCTCTCCGGGTACTCCGGCTTCCTCCCCCCTCTGCTTTGGAAATGTTCAGCCCACAAAATTTGAAAATAAATGCAATTCTAAATTCCGAAACTTACATTGCTGAGCTGGCCCTTCGCAACACGTGATTGTAATGTGTACAGTGCGTGAGAGAATGCGTATGATTCACGTGAGCGTGCGTGTTGGGTTCAGCTCGCGGCGCTTTTGAGCCAGTTCAAGAAATTTTGCAAAGAGCCCACACAATACACAACTATTATTAACATTATTATTATTATTATTATCTACTCATTGTCGCCAGCTACAGTCGTCTGGTGTTTGCATCTTAGTGCGGAAAAAAAATCACGGAGTAGGAGTGAGACAGACGCGGGAGGAATCAGTCATCCGGAAAATTAAAAAGGAGGGTACAGTTGGTGGAAACATTACGGTGCACACTGTCGCAATTTGGCGTCTAAGCCGCAGTAGCCAACTCCGCCGCAAAAACGGACCCTCACAAAAGTGTGCAATTTTTGTGTCCACTGATGCCGCAAATCAAACTAGCTTTTTTTCCTCCAACATGTGGTTCAAGTATTTACAAGTTACACAGAGTTACATGCATACGTGTATGAAGTTTTGAATGCTTGCCTGAAAGGATGAATACAGGTTGGCAAGTGAGGTGCCGGCGGCAGATCTGTGCATTGCACACACACACACACACACACACACACACACACGCACACGCACACGCACGCGCACGCGCGCACACACACACACACACACGCACACACACACAGACACACGCACACGCACGCACACACACGCACACACACGCACACACACGCGCGCGCACACACACACACACACACACACACACACACACACACACACACACCTCTCACGCGAAAGGGAACGTGGACTATTCACTTCAAATCATTTTCTACGCAGTAAAACGGCAAACACAGGACATAAATGCCAACATCAAGTGCCACTTACTCTACTTCAAATGCACTAAAACCGGCAAACGTACTATCACACGTGCACGCACAACTATCCACGATAAGTACCAACATACCGTTACTGTTGGGGGGTGTACTTCAGGTAAAGTGGTGAGTAGTTCTTTTACGGGAGGTTTATTTCTTCACTAAAGGTTTATCTCACTATGAGACCGACGGAAGATGCTGCTCTTATCTCGTAGTCCCGGCAAGACGCCGTTAAAGGTATGTGTGCGATAATTTGGTCTTGAGTGGTAGGTAATTGGAGAAGTATCAACTCCTTTCACAAAGATAGAGAGGGTTGCAGTTGGGTGTTCACAGAGAGAGAGAGAGAGAGAGAGAGAGAGAGAGAGAGAGAGAGAGAGAGAGAGAGAGAGAGAGAGAGAGAGAGAGAGAGAATCACTCTTAAAAACTTCAAACGTCAGCATAAACCAAGTGTTCCATCATTGGTGGGTAAATGTTATTGCGGCTGAAAGACCATAGTACTTCCCTCCATTGACAATTTGATGATTTTGTTCGCCATATACGAACAGCAATTCCTGCCCAGTTTCTGTTTTCACCTTTCTTATAAAATTCCGTTTTTCAGAAAGAACCAACTTCTCAACCGTTTTCATTCACAATAACAATTCAATCCACTTGCCCAAGCATAAGAAACGTTGCATAAAATCAGAATTTCGTAGAATCAGTAAATATGACAATGTCACATGTCATAAGAAACGTTTAAAACTCAATCAGTGAATATGACAATGTCACATGTCATAAGAAACGTTTAAAACTCAATCAGTAAATATGACAATGTCACATGTCATAAGAAACGTTTAAAACTCAATCAGTGAATATGACAATGTCACATGTCATAAGAAACGTTTAAAACTCAATCAGTAAATATGACAATGTCACATGTCATAAGAAACGTTTAAAACTCAATCAGTAAATATGACAATGTCACATGTCATAAGAAACGTTTAAAACTCAATCAGTAAATATGACAATGTCACATGTCATAAGAAACGTTTAAAACTCAATCAGTAAATATGACAATGTCACATGTCATAAGAAACGTTTAAAATTCAATCAGTAAATATGACAATGCCACATGTCATAAGAAACGTTTAAAACTCAATCAGTAAATATGACAATGCCACATGTCATAAGAAACGTTTAAAACTCAATCAGTGAATATGACAATGCCACATGTCAATCTTTGACATGCACAACAGTCAGTTTTTCAACACCCTTGACTAAACGTTTATACTTGAATATTTATGACAGTATCTCAGGAATGGGTGGGTGGGTGTTTGGGTGTTTCACGTCCTTTTCCACCACATACGGGTGATATCAAAGACCGGGCAACGATGTAAAAGCCAGTACAAATGTTTGGCCCTACCCGGGATGCGAACTCACGACCTGAGCATTAGAAGTCCAACGCTCTACCATTCGGCCACCCCAGCTCCCCCAATATCTCAGGAACATATAGTCCAAAATGTGTCAGCCTAGATAGCAATCAACGTTTCCGTTGCCAGGACCAAACGTTTGTGAACAAACGGACCAGACTTTGATGGACATTGTGGAAGAATCAAGGGAGACAACGTTTCCGTTGCCAAGACTAAATGCTCATGACCATTTAGGGGGCGTCGTCAAAAACCTGTCCGTCAATCTAGATGACAGTCATCTTGTCCGACGCATTCAGCTGAAGACATACAGCAGGCGCTCTTTCTCTTTTTCCGACGTGACCGTCTTCAACGCCCTGCCCCAAATTCTCCGTGGTTCCCCAGCACTGCCAGATTTCAAAATGGAGCATGGCACAAATGAGATATATACACTACTCAAAAACGTCAAAGGCCACTTTCAATTCTGCGTGTTGTTTTGAAATGGCCATATTTCGCTACCATGTCATCTTGTAAAGGGAAACAAATGAGCAGTCCTCAAAGCCAGACATTCATTCTTCCACACGCGTATCGTCATTATGTTTGTTTAGAACAAACAGGGGCGTGTTTTTGATGGGTTGATTTTGATTAAAGTTTGGAAATTTTGCGGAATCATCAGACCTGCGGCACGGTGTACCGGAAGTGGAAGTACAAGATTTATTGCTTTCACGGCGCCGTCTGGCGTCTTGTCAAGACAACTGTGGAGTTTGGTTAATTTATCTTCAAACGTTTACGAAATATGACCATTTCAAAACAACATGTAGAATCTATTTTGAAGGTGGTCCTGGATTTTTTTGGGGGGAAGTTGTGTACATCGTCAGAGAAGTCGTCCATCTAGATAGCAGGTGTGTTTCCCCCACCGCAATGACTATCACCCACCGGGAACTACTTCACAGCACTCGAAATAAAGATCTGACATCTACGACCAAAGACTTGTTATCCGCGATGAGTGCTTGGAGTACCTGCTTCTCTGTTTCGCTGCCATGGCTTACGTCAGTGCGGAATGTGGGTCACCAGTACAAGTACCTCTAAATCCGAACCATGAGTTTGCCTCGCGAGCCACCCTTCTGCTTAATAACACAGTTGTCTGATGTTTCCAGATTCTGCCATTCACCATGACAAGGGGAGAGGAGGAAAAGTAGTAAACCTTTGCTTTATGTCTGCCTTTGAAGTAGCGCGACAAGAAGTGAGTGAGAAGATGTCTATGGCGTTTATTTTCGTAACCCCAAAGTCTAGATGCGCTGGGCGATACAAAGCGACAGGTCACATGACATACTGCCGCTCACTTGGTCAAGTTCGCTCGCTAGGTAGTGCGAATGTACCTCGGAAGAGGAGGGGGGGGGGGGGGGGTCTCGTGTGGGTAGGAGGACGAGCACGTGTACGCCAGCTATACACTTAGTGGGGCGATTTTACCGAGCAGTGCGGGCCCTGGGTTGGTGTTCCTAAACCTGTAGCTTGGTCAACTTCCGCGATATTTCCGCGCTACTGTCATCGAAAGACCGCTTTCCAGAAAACGAAATGGTTGCAACAGCATCTGATGGCTACATTCGTTTAATACTTTGCATAAAATACCGTCGTAATACGATGTCAGCAGTCACGTGACTTCAATTGGCGAGATCAAAATCCAGGGTACATTTTCACTTCGTCCGACGCAACGAGGGTGGAATCGACCCTCTGAGTGGAGAGCTGGGGGTACATTTGCACCTTCTAGCAGGCGAACTACACCAACTGAGCCCAAGTTCTAGATGCATTCGGCGATAAAACAACAACAACAACAAAAACCTGACATATCACATGACGTATTGCCCGGCCAGTACCGCGAGCTCCGCATAACAAATTTGTTGTGGGCAATTTTCCAAACTCCGCGCTCCGTGCTGTCTGCAGATAGCACTAGTTCTAGAAGCTGAGGTGATACATCATGACTTGGCGAGGATTATCTGACCGTGTGGAGTTGTTTACTGTCGGAAGTTCGACTCGGGTTGTGAACCGATAGATGTCGCAGGCATACAGCATATCATGCTAGTCCGGAGACGTGGGTTGTAGCACTTTTTTGGGGGGTGAGGGGGTGGGGGGGGGGGAGGGATGGAGTTATGTCAAACACTTTTTCAATATGCCTGCATTGAGCACTTCCCAAACACCCCCATCTCCTCCAAAAGAAACCCACAATCAAACGAATAACAACAACAAATTAATAATTTAGAAAATCAACGACGAAACGAACAAACCAGCCAAACAAAAAGAATCACACAACAACAACAAGGTCGTCAACAACAACAACAAGGTCGTCAACAACAACAACAACAACAACAACAACAACAGCTACAGCGGACAAAAACAAAAAGTTACCCCCCAAAACCAAGCAACCAAACAACAACAACAACAACAACAACCCAACAAAACAATCACACAACAACAACAAGGACACCACCACCATCACCACCAAAAACAACATCAACAAGCTACAGAAAACAAAACAAAAATTGACCCTCAAACAACCAAACAAACAACAACCAAGAAAACACAGACACACATACACCACTACCACTAGCAAAAGAAAATTCAGACACTGGAAGAAAAAAAAAATAGAAAAAAGAAAGAAAGAAAGAAAGCAATGAAAGAAAGAAAGAAAGAACGAAAGGAAGAAAAAGAAAGCAACCAATAAAGAAAGAAGGACAGGACAGGAAGGAAGAAATAAAGAAAGATGGAAAAACAGACATAAAGCAAACAAACAGAAAAATGCGATTGCATGTTGTAACCTATGATTTAACATCACACATTTAAAGGGAAAAATAAACAGCTTCCCCGCCTCCTACGTCAGGGGAATTCATCATAACATGAACCAGAAGACGAAGAACAGATCCGTGCAGGGGCGGTAACTCAATCAAACCCTACCTTTCAACCCCGGCTTTGCATTTTCACAGACGCAAAGCGCTTCTTCGCCGAAAACAGCTTTTCCATCGACTTCGTTTCCAGTACATCGCCTGCGTGTGCGAATCAAACATTTTTACACGTCCTCGGGGCGGCCGCCTTTTAAATTAACGCCGCGCAAACCAGAGGCGAGATCGCACGATCGTCCTCAGCGGCAATGTTAGCATGAGGGTATTTATCAGGAAGATTTTTTTGTTTGATGCGCACTCGCCCATCAGCAGGACCCAGCCAAGCAATCAAATTTGAATTTAAACCTGATAATAGCTTTCGAAGCTCCCCAATTATCGATGACAGAAAACGATCCTTGGCTGTGACATGCACTCGCTGGAACCCGTGTGGACGTTTTTGAGAAATAATTATCACTTCAATGAGTTTTGCCGATTTACCACACACACACACACACACACACACACACACACACACACACACATACAGACGTCTAAGTGGCCACGTCAAGGATGCATTCTGATGAGAACAGTAACAGTAACTAAAGTGGATTCATAGAGCTCATAATCTCGGTATTTTTAAATGAATTAACAGAACACACACACACACACACACACACACACACACACACACACACACACACACACACACACACACACACACACACACACACACACACCAGTTTAACAAACTGACAAAAGCTGTCAGACGCGACAAACGAATAATAATTAAAAAAAACAACAACAACATAAAACACATGAAACTCTCCTAAATAAAATCCAAAACTTTTGAAGATGCAGTCATTTGTCAAAGGATGAAAAGTTTCATTGAATACAAACTGATGAAATGGCTTCTGTGGCGTAGCTGTGGCGTAGCTGATAAAAAAAAGGGCCTTTAAAAGTTCCTGACTTAAATTGAACTTCACTTCTAGAAACCCCAGGGGAGGTAATCGATTGTTCCGGGACGCTGCTCAAGCTCGGTGAAGAGGGATCAAGGGAGGTAATGCTAGCTAATCACTCCTGCACATGACCAGAAGGGTCCCTCAAGCCTCTTGTTACGTGACGTCACAGTGACGTTGAGAAAGTATGTGCTCAAAATGATAGGACTGGCTCTGTCCACGAAAGGAATATAATGCATTTGCTTCTTCGGTTCACATCTGTTATGCTCAAAGCTCAATCTACTTCACTTGAGACATTGCCGTCATTGACATGGAGATGGACAAGGCGGAGATTCAGAAGAGCATGATATATAAAAGGCTCGAATCTAAACTGCCTGCAGTTCTGCACTTTCTCATTACTTGCTCACGATCGATTGAATTTGGCTTTTTTTTTCTCCCTTTTTTTGTTTTTGTTTGGCTGCCAGGAGGAAATCAAACCTATGACCCAAGCACTGACGGTCTAATGAACAGCCAACACGGCTTTCCTGGCTCCAAACCACAATACCTGGCACTCGCCACATACAGGAATGCCAGACAATTACAGTGAAGGCGGCGTGCCCCAAGGGGGATAATCAAAATGGACGCCCCTTTTCCGTTGCTATGCCACTTCCAAAGTTTCGACGTCGATAGCTCTCATTTCAAGCCGTTATTTTAAAACATGAACATAAACACATCTTTAGATTGTAGTGACGTATTGGTACAAGTCGGTTTCTGGGAGGTAAACGGCCAGTTTAATAATCCTTTCCACAGATAACTGTGACCCTCTGTCCATGTTCATGTGTGTGTGTGTGTGTGTGTGTGGGTGGGTGTGTGTGTGTGTGTGTGTGCGCTCTGAGTCTGTCCTTCAGAGACGGGCGCCTTATAAATATGATGTATTATTATTATTATTATCGTTTTAACGTAGTGCTACGGCGTTTTGAATTTGGAAAAACGTGGTGCTATGGCGTTTTGAATTTGGAAAAACGTGGTGCTATGGCGTTTTGAATTTGGAAAAACGTGGTGCTATGGCGTTTTGAATTTGGAAAAACTTGGTGCTATGGCGCTGCAATGATTTGAACCGGCATAGCACCGGAGGAACACCCGTCCATTTTGTTTGACCCCCGTGTGCCCGTGGCCGACTGTGACGTGTTTTTACCTCATCCTGCCGACTACCCAGACCAGAGTGACGGGTCAGACGATGAGAACACTGATCCATTATAGTAACAGTACTCAGTCAACTCCATATTCCCGGCTGGCTGGGGGAGCCGGGGTGGTCGAATGGTAGAGCGTTGGACTTCTAATGCTCGGGTCGTCAGTTCGTATCCCGGCCGGGGCCAAATATTTGTGCTGGCCTTTTCATCGTTGCCCCGTCTTTGATATCATCCGTATGTGGTGGAAAAGGACGTTAAAACCCCCAAACCCCCACCCACCCACCAAACACCCACCCCGGCTGACTGATACGGGGAAACGTTAGAGCTGCAACTGCTGATCATCAGATAGCGATCGGACTGCAGATTCAACTCGACAGGCTTCAGACAGGCTTCAAGCAGGCTTCAGGCCGGAACGTTAGACTTTATGGCAATTTCTGTCATTTCATGGACGACTCTACTCCTGTCAATCAAAAGGGCCAAGCCCCCAGAATTCAACCAATCTCGTCCCGCGGAATAATGAGCACAACACGTGACATGGTCTGGCAAACTTTCTTGCTAGACACTACAACGAGGGAAGCATGTGTAGTTTGATATGATAGAAACATGGAAAGAAAGCATTGGCGTTATTTGAGGAAAAAGGGCCATCTTTCATCTTGAAATCACCCCTTTCCCCATACAAGGACGTCATGGAAGGAAGCCGGATGACTCAGAGAGAGAACGCCTGACGATCGGCCTGAATGAACGGTGTTCCCATACTAACGGTAAAAATCAAATGACCCAAGTGGGACACATACCTCCAGCTCCCCGCACTGGTGGCAGAATCACCATCACTACTTCACCGACCGCCCACCGCACGCCCCTACTCAACACTTGCACAGGTGTGGGAAAAAATAAGGTGCACGCTGAAAGTTTCACACCTGTATATCCATCCACCCCTTTCGCCTTAACACCAACACCCCTTCTCTCTCCTCCCCCCCCCCTTCCTTGACTGGATCGACTGCCAGAAATTTAAGAAGAAAAAAAAGCCACATAAATAAAAAGCTGCGGCTGTTAGAAATAAAGACCATCCACATTTTCAGCTGAGATTTTGCACTTTGGCCAACCTCATGACGAAGTTGAAGCAGCGTGTGGTGAGAGAGGCTACATGTCGCTGTTGCGTGAAGGGTTTAAAGTCTCTCCGTTCGTAATGAATTATGAGGGGGAAAAATGCCGTTTACAGAGGCTTTTCGCCGAATGAATAGAACGTCTTTTTGGCCACTGCGATCATATTGGCGACTTTGCTTCTAATAGTAGAGAAATTAATTCTGAGTTTCTTCGGCCTAACGCTTCAATACATGTACTTAAAGATCTAAGCTCCCAACAAAAAGCTTTCCAAAGTGTGAAAAAAATTTACAGAGTCGACCGTGCAAACATAGTCAACACTGTCACAGTTGCAGAGTTTTCAGCGCTTCGGGGACCCTTCTAAAACCAGAGCACGAGTTTGCCGTGACATTATTTGGCTTTTGGTCAGTGTGCGAGACACATCGCCACAGTGTCCAGCGCCGGGCTGTTGAGTGCTGCACGATCTTTCTCGCTCAGTGTCAAAACGCAAACTGAGCTGTGAATCAGGCTGCCCTTGGCTTTTAATGGGGTTTCAGGGACGCTGAAAACTCTGCAACTGTGACAGAGTTGACTGTGCTTGCACGGTCGACTCTGCAAAATTTTTTCACACTTCGGAAAGCTTTTTTGTTGGGAGCTTAGATCTTTAAGTCTGGTCGCCAAAGTCGCTAAGAATAGCCGCCAGTCATCGCTGGCTAGTTGGTGTTCAGTCCGCAATCAAGTCACGACGTGTGCTCAGTACGCGCTACACTTCCACGTACGGTGAACAACATGCACGCCATCCAGAGTCACCACAATGGTTTCACATGCTATATTGTGTCCCAGGTGTCTGATTCTAATGCACGGATTAAGCGCTTTCGATGAAAAGTTTTGCACTGTAGGCAAAAACATCGGCCTGACAAACATATCGAGACTTTAACAGTTGAAAGAAGAAAACTTCAATCCATGTTGCGTGTGTTCGGCCCACGCAACAGAAATCGAACCCCCAACATGTATGGAAAGATTCCAAATGTCCCTTGCGGTATAACCTGGTATGACCTCTTTGTTGAAGATTGGAGCACGAAAGCTTCGACCCACGTTGCACCACGTGATGTTGTGCGGAGATCCAATTAGCCACTGAGCACGAGGGGAAGTCTTTTGATTGGTTGTGCCGATTTGTCCACGTGATTAGCGCATGCTGGGATCACCAAAGGCGGAAGCAGAAGGAGAACAGCGTGCATGTGATGCCAGTAGATCTCACTTCATTTTAACGTGAACATCACGCGTGATCAGCACTACAGGACCCAGAATGCTAAAAATTGCTATTTGTTGCTGGCACGCTGCGCTGATGTTGGACTGTGCGCTCGCGGTCACACACACACACACACACACACACACACACACACACACACACACACACACACACACACACACACACACACACACACACACACACAACCAAGCATGCATGCGCACACAGAGTATAGATCAATAAACGCCCCCCCCCCCCGCCCCCTCAAACAAAAAGGGAAACAAGAAAACCGAACACAGGAAACAACAAGAAGACCTAACAAACAAACAACACCACACACACACACACACACACACACACACACACACACACACACACACACACACACACAGAGTGTAGCGTGTTTTTTTTATTGAAAGAGTAATTTATTCTAGTCAACAAATGCGCCGCTGAACCGGAGTTGTCCTTGGGGTTGTTTTTCACATACATTACGTAACTCCGACTGATGAACCTGCTGAAACATTTCACCCCAAAGCAATTGTGTTCCCGAGCACTGTTTAGATACCTGCCACATTAGTTTTAATCAGGAAAGCTGTTGTTAGTGATAATGAGCAAGGGGGGTGTGGGGAGTAGGGTGGAGGAGGGGGGGGGGGAGCTTTACTCACTTTATTGTGATCTGTGTCCCAGCATTTGCTCTCGTAACTTTGATGAGAATTTGATACTCGTGACACCCTCCCCTACTTAAAAATGATTCACAGTCTCGCCTGTTACATTCCCTTCATGAGATCCCCAATCACATCGTTCCCCAGGTAGTGATACCGTAATGTGACACAATCATGATTTAGTTCTTGAGTCGAAAATCAAAGTTCCCAGTATTTTTTTTTCTCGCTTAACCGCGTATACCCACTTTCACAACCAACGAGGCATTTCCAACGGAAACAACTCTGCGAGAGTTTAATCTAGACCCCAGAGTGTAGTCCCTTTTCAGTGGCGTGAGGTTAAACCCTCTCCTCATCACAACCATCACTCCCCCCCCCCCACCAGAAGCTCCTGAATCCGCCTGTGTTCATAAAGCCACAGTGGTTAACATTGAGCGTGATTATCAGCCTTTT
The DNA here is from genome assembly GCA_018292915.2 of Batillaria attramentaria. Taxonomy (NCBI): domain Eukaryota; kingdom Metazoa; phylum Mollusca; class Gastropoda; family Batillariidae; genus Batillaria; species Batillaria attramentaria. The sequence goes on from JACVVK020000587.1 coordinate 33,091, forward strand.
CCATATTCACTGCTTTAATTAGTCTACCGGCCAAATCTTCACCACGCACGCCAAAAAAAGAGAGAGAAAAAAAGCAGGAGACAGCCCAGAGAAGAAATAAAAGATGCGGAAGAAAATTGGACCTACGATGTAATTACCGAATGTAGAGGCTGGCCAGACTGGATGCAAGTCAGGTAATTAGATGCAGAGAGGGCCTGTATCCGCCCGGCCGCGTCTAGTGGTCTGGGTGTAGACTACAGACAACCATAAAAGACAGCCAGGTTCCGCTCCTATAGCCAGGAGCTGGGAGCATCCTGAATAATTTAGGAGTGAACCAGACGATCGCCTAAGGGGACGGTCAGACGTGGCCATTTTGCACGCCTGCCAGCGACAAAGTGCACTCCCAACCAATTAAATCGGCTCGCCAGGGACACTGTTGCGCCACGCCGTCGGCTCGCCAGTGAATACAGCACGGTGCTATTCATTTCCTCGTCACGCCAGTCAGTCGCCGCTGACCGGGCGCTTTCGATCTTTGTGTATTGTCCAGCGCCAGGCCGGCGGCGTAGTCCGCTCGCTGCACGCTCGTAGCGTGTGAACAGAAAAGCCGTCCGACCAGCGAGCGAAGACTCCTCAGGCTCGCAGCGTGTGTCGTATGTTTAACTTGTACAAGAGCTTCCAGGAGCTGGTCACGGTTAATCGCTGCAAATTAGCGACACTGGTGGTATTAATGGCCAAACCAACACCAGTATCCACCAAGAAATCACGTGAACGCTTAGCTCTGAGGGGATGCGGACTTACGTCTATGCGGCCATTTTTGCCACCACTGCTGTCTACGCTGCTGTTTGACTATGCGATCATAACAAACGTGAACGTGTTCAATGATAATAGCGTCGTTCAGCGTGACGTCACACTCACACGAGGGAGTGCAAAATGACGTCAGTATCACCATTTGCATGGAACACACCACGTCTCGCAACCTCTGCCTACGCTACTGACTGGCTGTGTGGTCGTAAAAAAAACTGTTCGCGTGTTCCACAAAAAATGGCGGCGTTGACCCCAGTTGTCCGTGGGCTACCGGCGATGAGAGAAAAATTGCGAAACGAAGCGAGCCTCGGCATCTGGCACTAACACCTTACATACGTCTGCAGCCAGCTCCCCCAGGAAACGTGCTTCTTATTACCTATTGCTGCGCTCCACTTCCTAATCTTCTTTATTCCCTTCCTGTGGGACTTGCACTGGTTTCAAGTCCCGCTGGAGCAAGGAAAAGAGAGATGAAGACGAGGATGATCGGCCATTTTTGGACACCCACGTGCAGAGAGAGAGAGAGAGAGAGAGAGAGAGAGAGAGAGAGAGAGAGAGAGAGAGAGTTTATTTTACAAGGATAAAAGATTAGGTGCGCAGACCTGTCTTACATCTTGTCCCTGCTAGGCTACAACTACTACTGACTAAGCTACAACTAAGTAAAACACACACACACACACACACACACACACACACACACACACACACACACACACACACACACACACGTATATATATATATATATATGTGTGTGTGTGTGTGTGTGTGTGTGTGTGTGTGTGTGTGTGTGTGTGTGTGTGTTTTACTTAGTTGTAGCTTAGTCAGTAGTAGTTGTAGCCTAGCAGGGACAAGATGTAAGACAGGTCTGCGCACCTAATCTAATATATATATATATATCGTAAATATGTCCGAGGAAGGGATAAAAAAGAAAAAAAAAAGGCCGAGAGAGAGAGAGAGAGAGAGAGAGAGAGAGAGAGAGAGAGAGAGAGAGAGAGAGAGAGAGAGATCACCTAAATGAAAACAGTGCTTGGCAGTTTGCAATACATTCCAATTAGTCGAAAAAGAAGAAAGAAAGAAAGAAAGAAAGAAAGAAAGAAAGAAAGAAAACCCACAAAACCCCAACACAACCCTTTAATTGCAGGTACCTTTCCCTCGACAAGCTCAACTCTACTGTCAGTATTCGCAAATATTTTCCATTGTATCCTTGGCTTGGTATTGCTGACTATATTTGTTATTGCTAGCTGTCACATTGTTGTTTCTGCTGTTGCCGGCAGGGAACTGACAAGAATCTGGTTTTTATGTTTTGCACGTGCCGGTTTCACACGCCAGATGAACTCCCCAGCTAATATGACCCTAGGATATTCCCGGCTTAGGAAGAATGGCTCGGAAGGCAGTTTTTGAGCAAGCAGAAAGGTTTGCTATGACAGATAGAAGTGTATTTCGTAAGACTGGGAACATCAGACCGGTGGTCTATCCCAATGGCAACTTTTTTTGTTGTTGTTGTTGTTGTTGTTGCGACAACTCCCTTTTTTGGTTCTAGAGCAAAGGGAAGTAATTAGAACTGACTTCAAGAACTGGAACTGAGAAGGTAGTTGCCTTTCTGATATTACTATCCCTGAGCACACGTCACGTTTGGAGGGTGAGATGGATTTGTCTAATGGCTGGTGGTTGGTTGGCTGATTGTATGGCTGGTTGGTTGGTTGGTTTGGTGTTCTAATTATGCTAACCCTGAGCACACTTGTAAAGGGTGGGTGGGTGTTTGGGGGGTTTAACGTCCTTTTCCACCACATACGGGTGATATCAAAGACGGGGCAACGATGAAAAAGCCAGCACAAAAATTTGGCCCCAGAAGGGATACGAACTCACGACCCGAGCATTAGAAGTCCAACGCTCTACCATTCGGCCACCGCAGCTCCCCCTACTCGTAAAGTGTGAGATGGATCTGTCTAATGGTTTCTCGGTTGGCTGGTTCGTTAGCTGATTGGCTGGTTGCTTCACGGAGTTCTAATTATGCAAAACCCGAGCACACTTGAGGAAAAGTGAGATATGGGTCTATCTCAAAATGTACACCTAACCACTTTCAAAACACAGGCGCCCGCAACTTTCTGTCCACCCTTGCTGCATACACGTTTTTCCTACACTCTAACGCTGACTGTGTGACAAAGCTCGCAGCAATTCGTGTGCCTGTGTTTCAACCTTCTTTATTTTTGTATTCGCTTATCTCCACGAACCTGGCGGGCGGTCAATCCACGCACACACACACACACACACACACACACACACACACACACACCACACACACACACACACACACACACACACACACACACACACACACACACACACACACACACACACACACACACACACACACACACACACACACACACACACACACTGCAACTGAGCTTCATCATAGACTCAAACGCCTCTTTCGTACGCGATCATTTTTTAACACTTCATTCTGTCAATACTATGATTCACTCGGGTGGTACGTTTGGAAAGAAGACGTGTAACTGAGCTCGAGACACAATGCAGCCTGTGAATGTGAATCTGTATTTATTCAGGGAATCCCAGATCTTGAAAGAGAGACGGCAAGTTGTTTCACATCCACGCGTATCTCCACTAACTCATTGCCTTGTTTCGGCTCGCGCTTTGCAGCAGCTTGTGAAATGCACATGACGTAGTGGAGCGTATATGTCTCTCAGCACCCAGGCTACAGATAGTTTACAACCCGGCAAATGACAGGTAAACACCGGGATTATTGTATAACAGCTGACAAAAATCCCAAACATACATTCCCTGACTGTAGCATCGTTCTTTGTTTATGCTGCGTATCTGGCAGAACAATTCTTTTGCCGGCGAAGTTACGAGCCAGATGAACTGCATTGCGACGCACTGTATTTTTCCGTCCACACAGATTGTGGATGCGTTAGGGGTTGTCGGTGGTGTAGGATAACGTCTCCTGCCCCAGTGCGAGAGGCTGAGGGTTCGAGTCCCACTAATCGCAAAGAATTTTTCAGCGTAAGTATGTTCAGAGTGTCCTATAACTAGTTTCCCACAGATCTTCCGCCATTCTGAACCCTCCTGTTGGTGGAGTGGCAGGTAGTGTGTGTGTGTGTGTGTGTGTGTGTGTGTGTGTGTGTGTGTGTGTGTGTGGTGATAGTAGGTGTTGATTTATTGACCTTTGATTTATTAGCTTAGATTGTGGGGACACTGCGCTAAACACGAATGCTATATTATTATTATTATTATTATTGTTTTATTAACCCTAGTAAAGGACTGACACGTAGCTAGATACTTTAAAACCTTTTTTCAATTTTTCCCCCGATTGAGTGCAAGTTCCGTGGCTGCCACATCTGATCCGGTGCCGATATTCCAAACTCCACACAATATGTCGCTAGTGACACAGCACAGAACTCACGACAGCACCAGAACCGTCCGACACTGACCAGTTCAGCGACATGGTGGGTTCACAAAAGCAGCAAACAGGTATTTGCCCTGATGGAGAGGAACACAACAGGTAGACGCGTGAAGAATCTGTCACTAGTACCCGACAGGAGAACGTAAAGCCCAGACGTTGTTTTGACGTGTGACGCGCGATACAAAAAGGAGGGGCGTTTCTCCTGGAAAGCAACGGAGCAGCGGGTATGTAGGACTGACTGCCAGTCAAACCGTAATTTGTTACAAGGCCCTTGCTTCTGAGTAACTAGTTCGTATACTATAAACTCGATAGACTTGAGTTTGTAGCACACTGCTGGGAAAACACGGTTACAAATCTTCTGTCCGTGACGCATCCAAGTGGGAGCAGCAGGGAGCAACAAAGCAAAACTGAAACGAAGAAGAACCTGACAAGGAATACATCTTACTGCTGAAAAGTTGTTTTTGTTTTTTGGGTAGACGAGTGCTTCAAGCGTCGATTTGCGGTGAAAACACGTAACAGCCGTCATCAGTAAACAGTACAGTCCCCTTTCGTTGTCTGGGACTTCCCACGCCTACTAATTTAAGTCTTTGCGGACCTGTCGGGCGACACAGAAAATGTGCGACTTCGGGATTTCTAACGGTTGCAGTGTCACGGTAGGATCTTATAGTTGTCACACCTTTGATTCCAACCCAAGCTGCCACCCAACCGACACACAGTCAAATTCCCCGCCACCCCACAATGCTCCAAACAGCCTTTGCAAATGTAGGAATCTGATTCAGGCCTCCTGAATCAGATGAATCGGACTACTGGGTCACTGGTGCCTGTCGCCTACTGAATCACGTGCAACTCGCAAATCTTCCCCCAAATACCCGCGCCCTTTTACTTGGGACTCGGCTGTCAATCGGCTCTGTGTCCGTCGGAATGTCGAGTATGGATGCAGAAAATTACATTTGGTATTTGGAGCACTGCTCTACCACGGTCCAGTCATCTGGAACAGCCTGCCTTCCCATGTTCGCCATGCTGAGTCGGCGGACTCTTTTAAAACCGATGTAAAATTCCATGTATATATAGACTACATTGACTGCTCACCATCATTATGTCGCGTTACGGCGTATCATGACTGTGTGTATGTAACGTGTAAGTGACGTGTATTTGATGTGTATGTAATGTGACATATACATACATACATACATACATACATACATAATACCACTCTGCTATTGTGAAGCGCCCAGAGCTCCAGCAGGAGGTTGGGCGCCAGACAAATCCTCATCATTATCATTATTATTATTTTGGAATACGTTTAGTACATAACCTTGAACAGCTCCTTGGGCTGTCGTGTGCACTGGCTGAACCACTACACTGACTACAGTGGTGGATGTGACTCATCTATTCCGTGTCATCATATAGAGACTGCGTCTTTGGTGATCAGAAGTTCTGACCGAGAAACGCACGCACACACGCACGCACGCACGTTCGCAAACGCCGGCACTGACGCTAACTGTCTACCTCGAATACCTTGTAATATCTTGACATGATTCTCAAACACAAGCCACATGTCTTCTTTCATTGATGAAAACGAAACACCGCCTTCTTTAATCACGCGCGCGCGCATGCGCGTGTGAGAGAGAGAGAGAGAGAGAGAGTTCCCCCGGCCATCGACCTCAGAACTCGTATTCAAGGTCGAGACTACTATCCCGCAGAACAGCATAATACTTTGTTAACGATAAGGAGGCCGTTTCAATTCCCAAGTTCACATTACTTCTGCTGCTTGACAAGACAAGACGACCACTGCAAGACTTTATAACTTCCATGTTATGAATCCACTGGGGATACTAAACAGCAAACTATCTGACGGAAACACGACCGAGCCCTTGACCTTACCCGTTGTAGAGTTCAAATTAACAATCGCCGAGGCGAATTTGGTCCGCGGCTACTCCTGTTCCGGAATTGCCTCACGGGACACGGCAGTAATGTGCTGGGATAGGCTCCCTTTGTTTACCTTGTCTCCCTTTATTGTGGCGAATGCCAGTTTCAACTGTCCCCAGGAGACGCTGCTGAGGTTGGTGTCTTCACAAGCTACAGGTTTCACTTGGCGTGTCCGTAGACAGACAGATTTTCATGTCTTTTATTTCAGATCTAATTCAAAGTATTCAATTTAATCAAAGGCTTTGGGAGACGGGAACCGGCTTGCGTCTTCGTTCAGTTTGAACTGTCTTTCATGTCATATCTGAATCAAATTTATTCAATTTGAAGCAAAGACATAGACAGGAAAAACGCGGTTTCCTTTTAACTTAAAGCTGTCTTCCACGTCGTGTCTGATTCAAAATTAAAATTAGAAGTAAAGACATAGAGAGAAGAGAATTAGCTTGAGGCCTACAAGAAGGGTGGGTGGTGGGTATGTGGGCTGGGTGTTTGGGAGTTTAACGTCCTTTTCCACCACGTGAGGGTGATACGAGAGACGAGAAAAAGGCCAGCGCAAATATTTGGCCCCAGCAGGGATTCAAACTCAGACCCGAGCATTGAAAGTCCAACGCTCTACCAGTCGGCTGTTCCGGCTCCCCGAGGCTTACAATAAATCTGCCCACAATGGACAACTCACTACAGCAGACCGGGTCAGAAAAACACAACTTTCGCAACTGTCATTTTCTCCAGGAGGAAAACGGAAGAAAGCAATCAGTGCACAGACAATGTTTTTTTTTTTTTTTTTTTTTTTTAATGTTCCACAGATTTTCTAATTTCAGAAGACGCTGTGAAAATCCCTATGTACACTTTGAAAATTGCAGTCAAACCCAAAGTCCACTCACACAACGCGGAGATTTACTTCATGAGAACAGTTCGTACACGTTGCGTTTATTTTAACTCTTTCTGCACTAACGATACCATCATGTGTCCGCTAGCTGCCTGGAGCCCCTTGCTGACACCAACCCGTCTTGTGTTGGCTTCCCCCCCCCCCCCCCCACATAAACTGCATAAAACGGGCACACAACGGTAACCAACTAAAACAGAAACCGTTTCTAAGGGAGATCATTCCAAGAAAACCTGGTAACGGCCAGCTACGGTAGAACAGAATAAAGATTTCGCACACTACTGATTGTTACGACAGGCACTGTCAGGTAGTCAGAGGGAGGGTGGTGGGTTTTGGGGGGGTTTAACGTCCTTTTCCATCACATACGGGTGATATCAAAGACGGGGCAACGATGAAAAAGCCAGCACAAGTATTTGGCCCAAGCCGAATACGAACTCATGACCCGAGCGAGAGTCCAACGCTCTACCATTCGGCCACCCCGGCTCCCCGGCAGTCAGAAGGAAAGAGATTAGTGTTGAGAGCTCCACTGAATGACTTGATGTTAAGAGTTTTTGAAACTGAAAATTAAAACTTGAACGTTGCGTTGAACTTGAAGGGTGCAAAGACGAGTACCAGTACTGGGGCAAGCCCGAAATTCACGCGTTGTCTGTTGCGCTGCACGGGAGGGCACGCCGGCTACCTCAACGCTGAGCTAGATTTTGTGGGCTCGTGTTACGACTTCTTTTACAAGTATGGCCCTGACACTAAAACAAGTTATTGTCCGAAGCAAACATCGCACTGTGAATACAGCTTGCAATTACAAGCGAGATCCAGTTTGCTAACTAGATTTTTTTTATGCATGGTCGAGCTAATACAGAAGTATGGCAGAGGCAAATCGATTCTGTTGTGTTACGCTGATCCCGTTACTGCACGCTTGTTCAGTTTCCCATAATGTATGTTTCACGGGTCCCTGAACAGTACGACTGAGAGTGGAGTGTAGCCGTTCTTTTTATGCACCTCGGCGCCTTCAAACGCGTTGTTTGCGGAGCGATAGTGGTGCTGATATGGTCGATTAGTTTTGGCGATACTGTACCAGCGTACCAAGTCGTAAGCGACACGGTTCACTGATTACAAAGTGTAGCATGTCCGAGGCGAGACGAGTGACCAAGATTCACTCCCCTCCCCCCCCCCACCCCCCAAAAAGGGGAGCCGGGGTGGCCGAATGGTAGAGCGTTGGACTCTCAATGCTCGGGTCGTGAGTTCGTATCCCGGCTGGGGCCAAATATTTGTGCTGGCTTTTTCATCGTTGCCCCGTCTTTGATATCACCCGTATGTGGTGGAAAAGGACGTTAAACCCCCAAACACCACCACCACCACCACCACCACCACCACCACCACCCAAAGAACAACAACAACAACAACAAAAAACAAACCAAACAAAAAAACCCAACAACAACGACAACAACAACAACACCCCTTCCCCAAAACAAAACAAAACAAAACAAAAAAACAACAAAACAAAAAACCAAAACAATATCAACCACACATAACAAAACAAAAAACCCAAACCCAAACAAACAGAAAACAAACAAACAAACAAACAAACAAACAAACCAGAACCGCAGCAAAAACAAAAACCCAGTATCGTGTACACTCTAGTTACACGTTGCCATGAGGAAAACTGATGTACGTTTACTGAATCCTACCCGTACACTGTCGGTGTCCATTGTTATGTTATACGCCCGTTGAAAGCCAGCTCTTTTCATCACAGACAAAATAACATTTCCCCCTTGAGCGCGTGTCTAACCACGGAGTCAAATGAATCTGCAGAGTGTTTCGAACAAGTCCAACGACCCAGCCATAAAATACCAAACATAAAAAAAAAATCTTTGTTCATCATATCACTCGTAACAGACTGTTCGTTTGGCCGTATATTGCTTCGAGGTTTATCGTCTATTTGACCATCGTGTTGTGTCATTTGCAGGAATTGTGGCACTAAGTGGACATTTCTGATGGTTCTGACGGTGCTCCGTGAGTGCCGTTAGTCACAAGCAATGCAATTACCTGCCCTTGTGTAGTCTTCGATAGACATTAGGGGAGATATAAACTATCCTGACAGTTACAAAATCGATACAGTCTGAGATTGGTGAATGGTACGGGGAGGGGGGGGGGGCTGGGTAGGTGCGGAGCGAGGGGGGGGGGGGGGAGGAGAGAGAGAGAGAGAGAGAGAGAGAGAGAGAGAGAGAGAGGGTGGGGTGGGGGTGGGGGGGAATCTTCGATATACATATGATTGTGCCGTTTCTGATCGATCTGACAACAAGAACAACAACAACAACAACAACAAAATCACACAAAAGAAATTCACAAACCTAAAAAAACCCAAACAAACAACAACAACAACAACAACAACAACCAAAAAAACCCCCAAAAACAAACAACAAAAACCACAAGAAAGCGGAGATAAGCACCAAGAGGAATCTGGAGGGAAAATGACCATATTTCTGTAATCGCCCATATTTCATGTTTTTAAGCCTCCTGCAATACCACTTCTGATGGAAACAGCGTCAGGTTGATTGCAGAATCCAGTTTAAAAACGGTAATTCCCAGATCACTACTACCGCTATTAGGAACCAACAGATGACACATTCTGTTTTGGATCAGCTTCCCTTGCAAGCAATCCTGCACGCTCTAAACGTGTCTGCAAGCAGTGCTGCAAGATCCACATCAAAACTGTTATGCCGTTCCTACCCTGTGCAATAAGTGTGTTGAATTCGTGATGTTTTGTTCGTACGTCATTCCTTGACGAGCTGTCTTTTACAAATGTTTTAGTCATATAGTCTGATTTTACTACTGGTATTACTGGCGTTTTTATGTAAGTTATCAGCTCTGGTGCTGATGCAGCTGGAGGCATGAGAGAGAGAGAGAGAGAGAGAGAGAGAGAGAGAGAGAGAGAGAGAGATTTTATAAGCCAAACTCCTTGAGTGACTTCATGATTTTTACGTGTCGGTGAAGCCAAAGACAAATTTCTTTTAAGGACAATAAAGTTATCTGTATCTGTTATCTGTTAACGCTTTTAATAAAGCGTCAAAACAATTTATGTTTGACCATAAGATAAACTGGCCCTGAACAATCTGTATGGTATAGACGCCAGCAGCCGATGGTAGCTATTTACGGCTGAGGGAACTGCGGCAGAGTCGCACCAAAGAAACACCCATAAAAATCCGTGTTCTCCTGAAACGAAGGGGAAATATCCAGCCAACGGACCAGACATTCTAACTCATCATTTTTACTCCCATGAAAGAGACAGAGTAGAAGATGAATATTATGTGGACGCACGGACTGCCCAACCAATAGACCTCTCCACTGGGCAAGCCCTAAAGGCCAAGCCAAACTCATTTACTCTGCCGTATATTGGCGACGTACAGTGCTTCCATGACGTTACTGTCTGCGGGGAAAAAGGGTGATTTCAAGATGAAAGAGATTGACGTAAAAGTCTTTTTTCCTCAAATGACGTCAATGGACTTACTGCGATCTTTCCATGTATCAGTCATATCAAACTACACGTGCTTCCCTCGTTGTAGTGTCCGGCAAAATGTTTGTTGTGCTCATTATGCGACGGGACGCGATTGGCCAAATTCTGGGGGCGACATTGACGGTCATGGAGTCGTCCATTGGTCTTTGGTCGGCTTTACCGAAAAAAGAGAAACACGGACTTTTCCAGCTGATTAAAGGAAAAGAAGACACCTATTTTTCGAACGGCAAAACTGAAGAGATTTAAAATATGTTGTATTTTAATTGTTTTATTTTGTATAATGTTGTTTCGATCAAGGTTTTTGTGTATGTTTTCACATTAATTTTCAGTTTGTTAAAAGCATCGGAAAGGAAATCCACATAGGGTAAAAACGTAGTATTGTTACTCTGGTGTGTGTGTGTGTGTGTGTGTGTGTGTGTGTGTGTGTGTGTGTGTGTGTGTGTGTGTGTGTGTGTGTGTGCGCGTGTGCATGCGTGCGTGCGTGCGTGCGTGCGTGCGTGCGTGCGTGCGTGCGTGCGTGTGTGTGTGTGTGTGTGTGTGTGTGCGTGTGCATGCGTGCGTGCGTGCGTGCGTGCGTGCGTGTGTGTGTGTGTGTGTGTGTGTGTGTGTGTGTGTGTGTGTGTGTGTGTGTGTGTGTGTGTGGAGCGCTTTGTTGAGGGGACGACAGTTTTTCGCGGAGGGAAGACAAACATAGGATTCCCTGGTGTATTTAAGAAACCGACAGGTCAAACGGTCATCTCGTCCGCTATGCCGCTCGCATACCTCTGATAATGTGCATAACTGTGCCTTATGCTGTTACTGTCTGAAGCTCAGACAGAAAACTAAACACGACGAATATACCACCATCATGGAGACGTTATTTGCCGGGGCACATAATGAGTTGCTTTTGGGTGGCCCATTCCTGTTCCTCGGAGGGGGTCATCTCGAAGGGCAGTTGGGACGGGCAGTTGGGACGTTAATAACACGCCGAGTGATTCTCAACTACTGTCTTAACCAAGAGAATGCAGCGCGCATCAGTCGATGGGCGGCAGGCTAAAGAGAGCGTCGGTATGAGAAATCGACGCCGTATTTCACAAAGCATACGTATACTGTAATGGTAGACCAACTCATCGTTCAGTCCCATGCCTCGTCTCATGAGACATAGCTTGACTACAGCACACCAACAGCTTCCGGGGCATGTGGTAGCGACTACGCTAAATATAGTACAACAGTTTTGCCCCTTTTTTACACTTGTGCGCAGAATAATAATAAAAAAACCAAATGGCAGTCGGGGGATTTTTGTTGGCTTTGTTAATAAGTTTCATGCCAGGTAAAAGTACACTTAGAGAAAACATGAGCCTGACTTGTGGACTATTTGTATTCATGCGCGGCTGGCACGAGAGTTGGCAGACGACAGAGGAATGTGGGGGTATTTGGTCGCTGCTAACACTGCCCAAAAAAACCCACAAAAACAACAACAACAACAACAACAACAACAACAAAACAAAAACGGAATAAAGGAATTTGTTGAAATTTACTCTACACATGACCCTTTTCTTGCTGGATTTTTGTGTTTTTTTGTGAATTTTAAAGCATTTCTAGGGTGACATACGCAACGTTATGTATAATAGGAATATAATTATAGCGTTTTCTTGAAATTTGCATTAGTGCCCTGTCCTGTGTATTTACCGTTATGGTTAGGACTACTGATTGCTCAGTCCCATTTCTGCCACCTTCCCTGTAGCTACCCGGCGAGGACATGGGTAGTTAGTTAGTTATTTAGGGCTTAACGCCGCGCAAGCAACAAAGACTATTTCGCGGCGAAACCGAGACCAACTTCTTTAAAACATAGAAGTCCGGCTTAAAACATGATGTAAATATATATTAAGAATTTGTGTAGCTTAAAGGAGAACCAATTAAAGACTAATTTCTTTCCAGAGTCTAAGGCTCAGAGAGTAAAACTATATCACAGATTGTGTTGCCTAAATAAAAGAGGTTGGACTCTTTCAGGAAGCTGAAGATGCTGTCGGGGGCGGGGGGAGGGGGGGGGACATCCCTCAACAGCACCCTCAGCGAGTCCGCAGAGTAGTGTTTCTCCCTGATCTCAGCGAGACCCAAGCATGAGATCAGGAAATGATGCACAGTATATATGGCTCATGACAAGGGACATACCCGGGGGGATCGAAGACATGGGTAACTTAACCGGCTGAACGTAAGTCGGGGAGATTGGAAAAGCACGGGTTCAGGCCCCGGCAGAGACAAAATTTGTACGGGGTTTTTTTTCCCACTGAGCACCGCGTTTGCAGGAGTAAGGACACACATTGGTCGTGAGGGTAAAGTTTGTTTGAAGGACCAGGTTCTGTGAGTGTGATAGTTTGTAGTGTGTAGTGATTTTTGTTGTCACGGATTTTTCGTGAGTTTTGTATTTGGTAGGGGAGCCGGGGTGGTCGAATGGTAGAGCGTTGGACTTCTAATGCTCGGGTCGTGAGTTCGATCCCGGCTGGGGCCAAATATTTGTGCTGGCTTTTTCATCGTTGCCCCGTCTTTGATATCACCCTATGTGGTGGAAAAGGACGTTAAACCCCCAAACCCCCACCCCCCTACCTTGTATTTTGTAGGGCAAGGTGCATGCCAGGTAGTAGCAAGAGGAGGCAAGCTGCCAGTGAAGCTGGGACTTTCTGCGCACGAGGGGCAAAGGTGACGCGAGTGGAAGTTGGTGAAGCGGCTTTCTGGCTTAGACAGAAAGTAGACTAGCATCACTCCAGTGAGGCCTAAGCAGAAGGGAGACACTGCAGACAATAACACCAAATCACCCACCCGCCAACCTACCACTTAGCCCAGTGATCTATCAGGGATCCACAGAGCCGGAAAAGGGTTGTGTCCCTCCGCTGTCCCATGTATCTAGAGTTGCTTAGAATGTCAGGAAACCCCTTTGGGAATCTTTGTACTGGCGATGGCGAAAAGGTCACACGGGCAACGGAAAACACTGATAGCGTTGAGAATGAAGGAAAAGAACTTTTCGCAACACTAAAAGCACAGTGTGTGGAATCCACGTATTCCATCAACACCCTATAGTGTGGTGCTGGCCCTACTACCGGCTAATCGTCTTCTTCTTCGCCACTCCGTCTCGTCCTGTCTCGTCCTGTCTCGCCGTTGCTTTGTCCAAGCAGAGACAGTGGACAAGGGAGACTAGAAACCGCCTAGATTATCCCCCTTGGAGTCATCGCCGCCGGCACAGTGGGGTGGGTGGGTGGGTGTTTGGGGGTTTAACGTCCTTTTCCACCACATACGGGTGATAGCCGCCGGCACAGTGACTAACGTCAGAACAAAATAACTCAAAAACACTTTTGACGAACCAACTGTTTGTTTGGATGCCGCATTGCACAAGAACTTGGAAAACATGAATGAGTTAGGGTAAGGCAGAAAAGGGAAAGGTGTCTCAAATGGAAAACGAAGATTCTCAAGCAAATTTCGCAGAGTTTTCTTGAAAAAAAAAGAGAGAAAAGGGCGATTCTAGATGAAAATAACTACAAATTTGTAAATTCGGACTTCACATTGACTCAAAGCTGCAAAACTAGACACTATAAATAACGTTCAGTTAGTGTAGTTCGCATCCTTGGGCCGTCAGTATCGAGCGAACTCTACCGACGCTGCCACTCTCATTTAGTAGAGTTCGCTGCTTAGATCGGTTTAAGGTTAGATTTAGGGTGAAGGTTTGGTTTGGGTTTAGGGTTGGGGTTACCTTGTGGTAACGGTGCAATCGCTATTTTGTTTAGACGGTGGTAGTGCATTTACAACAGGTACAAATAACACAAGGGGGCGAACTTTACCGACGCAGCATCAATAACCACGAGAAGAAAAGCTGAGGGTTTCGGAACGGACGCGAGAAAGTAGTTTTATCAAGCAAGAGCATGCGTGGCCAGGCCGCGGCAATAATTCCCCCGGATTTCCAGACCCACTCAACCCCCATCCCCATCCCCAGTCTCTGGTCCTCTGGTCCAAGACAGTCTTTGCAACACTAGACAAACCTGATGAGGCTGATGCATTCCTGTATTCAGCAGCCTATGGGGCCACAAGACAATGCTTTGTGACGCCGTTCCTAACAGTTTTGGTCATACAGTGTATCCCTGTATTGTCGTTTCATGCATTGTCCAAGAACTTGAATCGGCTGATAGTCATACTAAGTCTCCAGCGAGTGATTGGTAAGAACTAGTTATACACAAGAGAGAGAAAAAAAAAAAGAGAAAAAAAGGGCGATTCTAGATGAAAGTAACTACAAATCTGTAATTTCGGACTTCACATTGACTCAAAGCTGCAAAACTAGACACTATAAATAACGTTCAGTTAGTGAACTAGTTATACACAAGAGCGTTGAGAAGTGCGCCATTGGCAAACGAGTGTGTTCCTTACGTCACAAGAAAGGGTGCTACGCTTCTCATGGCACAGCGGTTAGCGCTTTGGACAACGGATCGGGAGATCTGGGTTCAAATCCCAGGCGATTCAAACACGATTTTCCTATCTCGGTAGATCGGCTGATACCGTTGTAGGCGTGAGATATTGAGCACAGCGGGATGTTGGCTGCTGCCATTAATCTTACACTCAAACTCTACATGTACCACTTTGGTGTGCCTCCCACGGAATGTCATGACATGACATGACTTAACTAACTCTAACCCAGCTACAACTGTAGTAATAACAGTTTGTTTAAATGTTACTTCCCTTTCCAATATGTCTGCTTAAGAAAAAGAAATAATAAATAAAAAAAAACCCCACTCTCCAGGGAAGTGAACTCCGGAATCCGTCACCGGACCACAGTCAAGCTCACCACAGCGTGAAATTATCTTTTCATCCGCCCGTTGCGTTCTGCCTGTTCGGATACTGGGAAAGTGTATGCAAAGCCCAAAGCGTAAAAAGTGGAAAATGAGAGACCGGGATGATGAACAGGATTTCTATAGACACGCTGTCTGGTTTACTGTTGTCACGACCGGTTTTCTGTGTAAGGTTGCATGAAGCGACCTGAAAACCCTCGAGTGAAATGTCATGTTGACCCAGCCAGTGACCCAACGACAGAACGGCTTGATTGAAATGAGGAAAGAGCCATTCTGAACCATTTTGTAAACGGGACAAGTCAAGCGCGGCTTGAATGAGCACTTAGACCGTTTTGACTCTCTCTCTCTCTCTCCTATCACATCCTTTTTTCTTCAGTATTGCTTGATTTATGTATGCAGTAGCATGGTCGTGTGTGTGTGTGTGTGTGTGTGTGTGTGTGTGTGTGTGTGTGTGTGTGTGTGCTCTACCTAGTTAGAGCTTACTTTGTATATATCCATATATCAGAAGCCTAGCAAGGACAAGATGTAAGACAGGTCTGCGTACCTAATCTTTTATCCTTGTAAAATAAAGTTTCGTTCGTTCGTTCGTTCGTTCTCTCTCTCTCTCTCTCTCTCTCTCTTTCCTGAGTTTTTAGTTCTTAGAATTTTTATGTGTATTTCTCTCGTATTTTGAATTGATAACTTCTTATTATTTGCATAAGCATTTACGCTGTAATGTTCGTGAAAATTAATGTGCTGTAAAGCGTGAAAGTGCTGGTCAGTCCGTGCGCGCACGAGTGTGGATGTGTGTATGTGTGTGTGTGTGTGTGTGTGTGTGTGCGTGCGTGTGTGTGTGTGTGTGTGTGTGTGTGTGTGTGTGTGTGTGTGTGTGTCCTGATACATTTTGTGTGTTGTATTAGTGTAGCAAGGACAGATAGTAACAGAGACCTGTGCGTCTATTATCTCATCCTTAGAAAATAAAGTTTCAGTCAGTCAGTCAGTCAGTCTGTGTGTGTGTGTGTGTGTGTGTGTGTGTGTGTGTGTGTGTGTGTGTGTGTTAATAAAAAATTTACCCAGTCGGGGAAGTCGGGTGGAGGAAGGGGAGAGGGGGGGGGGGCGGCTTGACTCTCCCGTGGTGAAACTGTTTGACCGGTCGATGTGCCATCGAAGTCAAAGCTTGCACAGGTGGACACAAGTGGTGGAAAAAAAATGGACCTAAATCGGTTCCTTCAGATCTCTCCAGTATCTGGACATTTTAAACATCTTTGCACGCTGGTAACCCCAGCCTAGAGAACTAGCTAGAGATGCAAGCAGCTGCAATATGGGCGTTTTCAGCTAACCCCAGCTCCAAGTCTCAGAGACCGAAACGGCCTTTGTACGAAAGAACTTTGTAGCCAGAGCGCGGAAAGCAGCCATAGCATGGGTGCGCCCTGTTTCTTGACAGATATGCAGTTCGTCTTGTAGGCAATTTTTCATCGGTAAACATGTCAAGTGTCCTCACTTCAACTCCCGGGGTTGGAAATGAAACTCTTCAGCCTCCCAGGAGGCAAACATGCAACCACCTGGTGCTACAGAGTACTATGAACTCAAAACAAAATACATCATCTCTCTGGTTTTTTTGTTTGTTCTGGGCAACTTTGAAAACAGTTCTGGTATGGACAGAAGTATGTAACTGACATAGCGTCAGATTGACAATGGACGACTCCACTCCTGTCAATCAAAAGGGCCGAGCCCCCAGAATTCAGCCAATCGCGTCCCACCAGACACTTTTGCCAAACACTACAACGAGGGAAGCACATTTAGTTTGATATGACTGAAACATGGAAAGAAACCAGTAAGTCCATCGACGTATTTGGGGGGGGGGGGGGGGGGGGGGGGGCATTACGTCAATCTCTTTCATCTTGAAATCATCTTTTCCTATACAATGACGTCATGGACGCACTCTGTTTTGCCAATACACGGCAGAGTAAAGGGGCGGGGTTTGGCCTCGGGCTTGCTGAGTGAAGTCGTCTATTCTGATAACACCATCGTAACCTGGTCTACAAGAATGAGACAGAATGTAAAATTAAATGTCAACATTCGTGGCACCGCCCGCTGATGTGGAATATTACATAGCGACAGACAGACAGTTCTGATAACACCATCGTAACCTTAATTTGCAAGCCGATGGCACGACAGAGCATGCGAAATACATATCCACACTCGTCGCGACCTCTGGTGGTGTGCTCTTAGGATATGAATCAGGAGACCCTCGCTGTGTCTGATTTGGAATGGGGGGTGAGGGGGCGGGGGGAAGAGAGTGAGAGAGAGAGAGAGAGAGAGGATGGGCGGGTGGGTGTTTGGGAATTTAACGTCCTTTTCCACCACGTAAGGGTGATATTAAAGACGGGACAACGAGAAAAAGGCCAGCACAAATATTTAGCCCCGGCCGGGATTCGAACTCACGACCCGAGCATTGAGAGTCCAACGCTCTACCATTCGACTATCCCGGCTCCCCGAGAGAGAGAGAGAGAGAGAGAGAGAGAGAGAGATGATGATGATGATGATGAAACTTTATTTATCAACGGTAAAAGTTTTGACAGAAATTCGCCAGTTTGCAAACTTGCCGTTGCTAATACTACAGAGACTATCTACTAAGGGAAAAAAGGGAGCAAAATATAAAAGGTATTATGCACTAAACTACAAGAAACAAGACCATAGAGAAAAACGTCCATCAGGTCAAAACGCATTCACACACACGTACGACCTTTGTAAGCACAAATCACTGATATAATATTGAATTGATGTAAAATAGAAAATCAAAATAACAAGTTGCCGCGTAACGTACGTTACGTGCGATCCATCAGGTACTGTTTGAGTGCACGCTTAAACGTAGAAGTAGATATATTTAGTTTCAGGTGTGAAGGGAGAGAATTCCATTGTAATGCTCCAGCGAAGGAAAGGCTTGTTTTGAATAAGTCAATACGGGGTAATGGTAAGCGCAGGATGCCATTCCTCGAGGTCCTCTCATGCTGCTGATTTAAATTAAAAAGAGTTTCCAGATATGGTGGCATTGTCTCGTTGAAGATTTTATGTATGAATACACACTTATTGTAAGTAAGCTGGTGTTCAAGGCTAAGAAGATTAAGTTTTTTAAATTTTTCGCTAGTTGGGAGAGGTTCTGGAAGAACCATTTTAACAGCTCTCTTGTAAAGCGAATTGAGTCTGGCCATGTGGACATCGCTGCACCCGTCCCAAACAGTGGAGGCATAAGTAACATGTGAGGTTATATGTGCGTTAAAAACAGCTTTCGGCTATGGATATCAGTTATGTGCCTTAGCTGAGAAAGTAAATATACATTTTTCGAAAGAGTTTTACACAGTGCATTTATTTGGGCCTCCCATTTCAGCTGATCGTCAACAACGACACCTAAAAATCGATGGTTTTTAACTTGCTGAACCGGCTGGCCGTTCAGACAAAGGTTTAATGGGGACAGATGGCGCTGATGTTTTTGCCGCGTTGTAACTAGCATACTTTGTGTTTTATTGGGATGTAAGACCATGTGGTTGTCATGACACCATGTTACTACTTCATTTATGCTATCTTGCAAACACATGTTAATTTCTGATACGTGTTTGCCGGTAGCATGCAAACTAGTATCATCAGCAAACATATCGCAGTTTACATTTGTGTTAGTGACATGCAGGGGTAAGGTCGTTAATAAACAGGATAAACAGCAATGGGCCTAAGATGGACCCCTGCGGTACCCCATAACGAACATGCCCATCGGCGGAGTATTTACCGTTGATATAGACACTCTGCTTTCTATCATCTAGATATGAGCGGAAGAACGACAGTGCACTTTTGTCTATTTGATAGACTTCAAGCTTTTTTAAAAGAATACCGTGATCCACCAAGTCAAAGGCCTTACGTAGATCTAGGAAAACAGTGCCAGACATTAGATTGTTATTTACTGCAGATAGCCATTTGTCAATTATACCTGTCAACGCAGTATGACATGAATGGTTTGGTCTGAACCCAGACTGGCTAATACTGAGGAAGTTATTTTGTTCAAGAAATTCAAGCAAATGAGTGTGAACATGCCTCTCCAATGGCTTTGACAAAGCCGACAGTACTGAGATGGGACGATAATTGTTGATATCGTTCAGATCTTTTGACTTGGGAATTGGTACTACTTTTGCTTTTTTAAGCAGATTTGGGAAGCAACCTTGATCGATACAAAGGTTGAAAATAAAGGTTAGAGAATCGATAGTGTGTGGTAACGACATTTTTAAGGCTTCACTGTTGATTCCATAAATTCCAGTTGATTTTTTGTTTGGCATGCTTTCAATATACCTCCCGACTTCTGCCACTGTTATGTATGGGATGTGAAATGTTTCAGAAATATGTTTAGCCTCACAGTGACGCCTGAGACAACTAGGAATTGTGTATGGAGCAGTGTTGCTATCGTGTGCTGACTGAGCTAGTGATTCAGCAGCAGATAAAAATTGGGTATTAAATTTATCAGCAGTAAACTCAGGTGGAATTTCAGAGTTGGTTTTACCCTTAGTGATCATATTTAGAGCTTTCCAAATGGATGAGGTGTCATGGTTATCGGAGATCAGCTGGTTAAAGTAAGATTTCTTAGCGGCTCTAACTAAATATTTTACAAGGTTACGTTGACGTTTGTATTCGTCAAATCGTTTTCCCTTTTTGAGTTTATCCCTAAGCGCCATTGCTTTTTTAATATCACTAGTTAACCACGGCGGTAGTTCAGCACGTTTGACACGTTTTTCTCTCAAAGGTGCATGCTTGTCAAGGACCCCGAGGAACAGATTCATCCAGCATGATAAGGCACTATCAGGACAAGTATGATTATACACATCATTAAAGGATGCATAGCTCAAATCCTTAAGAAACGCATGCTTATCAAACGTTTTGAAGGAGCGGTATATGATAGAAGTATGCCGCTTCCGCCTAGGTTTGTCAAGTTTCATTGCGACTTCACAGCACACTGCACTGTGATCGCTGATGGCAAGATCTGGAATGTGAACGTTTACTATCTTATCACAGTTTGTAGTGTAGATGTGATCTATGAGTGTAGAAGATGTTGATGTAACTCTAGTTGGTGATTTAACCATTTGTTTCAAACCAAAAAGTGCTGTTGTAGTAGACCATGCAGCATGGGATCCCTTAGGCTTTGAGAGATCAATATTGAAATCACCTAAAAGAACAATATCAGCCTTGTCCTGGCGTGCCTTATCCATCATTGCCACGAAATCGTCATACCACTCCCAACTAGCAGCTGGGTTACGATAAATGTAACCCACTAGCAGGGGACGAGATTTAGACGTTTTCAACTCAACCCACAAACTTTCCACTTTGGTCGACTCTAAGTCCTTGCGCCTCTTGACGTTGTGTTGAATTGATTTGTGAACATATACAGCTAAACCAGTGTGTTGAAGAGATGAGGCATCCCTTCTATGTATGGTAAAATTTGGAATTGACAATGAACTATCATTAACGTTGGTTCTCAGTCGTGACTCAGAGACTCCAAATAGGTGAAAGTGTGCGGGTTGGTTTAGAAATACACACAGGTCAGAAACTTTGTTTACTAGATGGTAGACATTCAAGTGGCCTATTCGTACTGTATTACTAGATGCTGAAGCAGTTTGTGCATTAGTATTAGACATCTCAAAAGGTAGGTACTAAAGTCAGTGTCCTGGCTTGTCCGAAAAGTCAAAGTAAACGCACTGATCAGTCAAGCAGATTCCAAAAGTAAAGTTACTGGGCACTGTAGGGGTAAATGCTGATGTAGAATATATCAGAGTTCAAATGCACGAAAGTAAGAGAATCAAGTATTTAGCCGTAGCTGAAATGTCAACTGAGACTGTCTTTGTTTGTACAACCACGGTTCAGTTCAACGATGCCAGATTTCAGTACCAAACTATCAGGCAGAAGAGTACAAAAATTAAAATGTGAAGCTAAATACTACAAGAGATTAAACAAAAGAGTATGAGAAGTAAAAAGCTGAGCTGATTGCGGTCACAGGAGAAGATAACCAAAAATACTGTCCGATAATTTGTGACTACAATCACAAAAAAGATGACAGTCAGTAACTGGGAAGATCACAGCGCTGACTGACCAAGAACACGATTTCACAGCGCTGACTGACCAAGAACACGATTTCACAGCGCTGACTGACCAAGAACACGATTTCACGTTGCCTACTGTCCAGCGCGAGGAACCATTTTCTGCAGCAGGGAAAACAAAGCCGCACAATCACTATCAGTTAGCTGGCGGGAAGCAGGCGGGGTTTGAGGGCGAGGGATAGGCGGGGGTTGAGGGTGGGGGACCGGGACGAAGGGGGGCGGGTAGGGGTACACGGGCCGTCCATCAGATGTGTAGAGAGAGAGAGAGAGAGAGAGAGAGCCCTAGCCTTGTAAGCTAGTATAATACAGACTTTGGAATGCGCCTGAAATTTTCCTTTTGTACTGCAGGTAAAAAGTGGTTTCCTTGGGGTTTTGCCATATTTGTCTCTTTGTTTCTCAAACAAACTCAAACAGTTTTGTGATTTCATAGAAGATATGTTAAGGAAGAATTTACATGACTTTTCTTG
>JACVVK020000587.1:60000-72500 GCA_018292915.2 Batillaria attramentaria
CGTTTAGAACTGTTTAGTGCTATTTTGAGAAATTCCCCTATGAAGTTGTCCATCTTCCCGGTGGTTTGAGAGCTGCATTAGCCAGATTTTCCTGCAAGTCGAGATATCAAATCCCGAGAGGTGTGATAACGGATGTTAGCAAATATCTATCCATTAGCTAATGAGAGTACTTTCCGTCCGAACAAAAACTACTTGATGGCATTCGATAAGGAGAAGAAATAGCTACAGGAGAACTAGCTCCGGCCGCCCTAGATGGAAATCCTTCAGGGACCCTTGAGGAAATAAAACAAAGACAACCCCACTCCCCCCCCCCAAACAACAACAACAACATCCCCCCCCCAAAAAAAACAACAAATAAAACAACCCAAACCAAAACAACAACAACAATATCAGCAACGACAACAACCACCCAAAACAAACACCCCCCCAAAAAAAACACAACAAAAAACAAAAACAAAACAAAACAAAACAAAACAAAAAACCCACTACAACCCCCCCTCCCAATAAAAACCACCAAAAAACCCAACCCAACCAAAAACAACAACAACCCCCAAAACAACAAAAACAACAAAAAACCCAAAACAACAACATCAACAACAACAACAACAACAAAATCAAATAAAAACAACAACAGCAACAACAAACCACACACAAACATATGGATCATTGAGTACGTTTTGACTGCCCATTTTGGTGGCCGCCATTTTGACCACACGTTGTGGATCACGTAACACGTGACTTGTTTGTTGCTATTTCAAACTCTTCATTGTGTGCCACTCGCGACAAAGAGCCTAGACAGCGTACACAGTCGCTAGCACCATCGTACTTAGCGTGCGGTATCGCCACAAAGTACGACAATGGTCTTCTCAGCATACGAACATAATTATCGGGAGATAACGTGTAATCAAGCTACAACAGCATTAAACGCAGAACGAGAAACGCACACGGAACCGGCGCATGCGAATTGGACATCAGTAAAACACGTCTATTTCAAGCTAATTGGTTTCACAGGAAAAACAACACTTTTTGTTTTCGCAGTTTGTGACTGCGCCTGTGCGGTCGCAATAACCCACCTTACACATTAGTAGAGGTCCGAATGCAACACAGTGATGTTTGATGGCCGTGCAAACGAGGAAAAACTCAGTTACAAGGTCGAGTGTCGTAACAACACTGTCAGTGTCACTGGATTTTTGCTTTAATCATCTGAACGCAAGCATTTCTGAGCACACATTTATGTATGTCTCTTAGTGGTGTGATACTAGACACCAGGGTCCGCATGTAAAAGTCGAGGTTAGGGATTTTAGCCTAGGGTTAAAGTCTAACCTCGAACTAAACTAGCTCTCTCTCTCTCTCTCTCTCTGTGCGTGCGTGCGTGTGTGCGTGCGTGTGTGCGTGCGTGTGTGTGTGTGTGTGTGTGTGTGTGTGTGTGTGTGTGTGTGTGTGTGTGTGTGTGTGTGTTTAAAGCGGGTCCATTCAACTATGGTGCCTAAGCCGTTAGAGAAGGATTTTTTCTACCTTTCTTCGCTTCCTTTTTAAATTTAATTTTGTTTGGGGTTTTCTTTTGTCCTAGTCTGGGTTAGGCCCGTAGCCGTGGGTTAAATTAACCTCGAGTTTTACATGAGGGCCCAGCAGAGCCGCTCAGAACGGTCTGTGATCATAGAAATCGTGAAACTAGCGCCTTTAACACAGCAAATTTCAGTAACAAGATTCAAGAGTCAAAGATTCAAAGAGTTTCTTCTTTTCTTACTACTTGAGGTATGGAGGAGTGTCAAGTAATGCATCCTAATTCATGTAACGTATATACTGAAATATCCTAATTCATGTAACATATACTGAAATATCCTAATTCATGTAACATATACTGAAATATCCTAATTCATGTAACATATACTGAAATATACAAAAGTACACGTATGACGAAAGAATTCACGACAAAACCAGAAAGTCAGTGGCATGATAAGAAAGACAATAGGTCATGTGTGTAAGGTGCAGCACATGCCAACATAGTTACATACATGTAAACTATAAACTACACAGTGGCGATTTTGCTATTTGTGATGAACTTAGCCAGCTTCAACAAAGTCAAGTTTTTATATATATATATAGATATATATTTTTTAAAGATAGCTGTAGTGACATGAATCTACACAAATTAAAAGATGAAATTGGTCTGCGAAATGCGTGCTGTAAAACATTTTGTCTCTCCTCGTGGTATTTCGGGCATTACATGAGAAAATGTAATTCATCGTCAGTTACTGACATTTTACATCTAGAGTAAAGTCTGTCTTCTCTGTGTGTGCCGTCCCGTCTGTCTAGATCGACTGCCAATTTGTGGTTACTACACTACACCAAATTTTCGTAAGAGAAATGACATAAATTTAACAGCTATTTTTACATGGTGCATATCATTAACACTAAGATTAAATTTATTTTGATATTTATGTAAATCTTTATGTCAATTGTAATGTGTATTGTACATTATTTTATGTGTTTTTTCTAAACTAGCTCTAGGGTTAAATTTTCTGTTGTTTTTTGTTTGAAATCAAGAAGCAGGTTCATCCCAGCACGATGCCTAACCCGTTATAGAAGGATCTTTTTTCTTCCTTTCTTCGGTTCCTTTTTTATTTAATTTTGCTTTTGGGTTTCTTTTGTCCTAGTCTGGGTTAGGCCCGTAGCCGTGGGTTAAATTACCTTCTACTTCTGCATACGGGCCCTGAATTTCCCGCTTGGGATTATAAAGATGTGGTTGATTTGATTTGTTGAATGTCGGACAGAGGGTGGGTGGGTGTTTGGGAGTTTAACGTCCTTTTCCATGGGTGATATCAAAGACGGGGCAACGAGAAAAAGGCCAGCACAAATATATGGCCCCAGTCGGGATTCGAACTCACGACCCGAGCATTGAAAGACCAATGCTCTACATTCGGCTATGTCAGTCGGGCAGAACTGATGTATACTTCTCGGCCCGGAACTGCACTTTGTAATTCCTGTAAAACACTGCCACCATAGGCCCAGTACCGGCAGCCCGTACCTGATTCTATCAGCAGCAAGATCATTTGTACCAGCCAGCTATGGCTCACACTGTGTACGTCTGCGTTAATTCCCGCCGCTTGCAAAGCCATTTGTCGGTAGTAGCCGTGTATATGTGGCCAGGTTTTACAGGTGTAATGTACACAATCATGCAGCCGGCAGATAGCGCTAGTGGTGACTAGTGGCGCCGCTATCGCTGCGTGCCATCTCGGTTCACTTCACTCCCGCACGCCGTCATCACGTGACCATACG
Organism: Batillaria attramentaria; assembly: GCA_018292915.2. Lineage (NCBI taxonomy): Eukaryota > Metazoa > Mollusca > Gastropoda > Batillariidae > Batillaria > Batillaria attramentaria. The sequence goes on from JACVVK020000587.1 coordinate 63,280, forward strand.
GCGAGTAACCAGAGAGTACAAAATAGAGCCAGTGCATACCAGATGATAGTATTTTGAGCTGCGACGTATAATCCTTCTTGGTGCAGGCGTGTTTAGGCCGCTGACGCTGGCAAAACAACGTGTTTTATAGTCCAGGAGTGCAGTAGGGGACATTTCATCACGGAGAACAGCTTTGTGTTAGCACATGTAGCTCAGTATAGAGTCGTACAGTTTTTGTACGTGTGCAGCTGCAGGTACATATGCTGAGTGACCTACCTTGACCTTTCCCCTTCGTTTCTTCCCTGGCATGTTCGGCATAATGTTATGCTGTAGTGCTTTTACAAGAATGAGGCTTCCTACTTTGGACTCCTGTTAGTGACAATGTGCTGGAGCTTAAAGTGTGAAAAAAAATATTTCAATATTAACATAATAAAATTTTATAATCAAAGGTGTACGTTTTCTGCGTGGCCCTACAGGTCCGCAAACACATCCGAGACAACGAAAGTGGACTGTACTGTGTACTGATGGCGGCTGGTACAAATTTTCACCGTAAGATCGTAAATCAACGCTTGAAGCAATCATTTAAATAATGTTTCAACAGTAAGATGTATTCCTGTTTAGATTCTTCTTCGTTTCAGCTGGGGAGCCGGGTTGGCCGAATGGTAGAGCGTTGGACTTCTAATGCTCGGGTCGTGAGCCAGCGACACTTGATGACGCGAGACGCATTCTATGGCCAAAACTTTATTGCAGACACCACTCAGCCTGCAAGACAGATTATTCTGACACTGCGTCCAAGCAATGTCTAATCCAGTCTAACGTGATTTCAACTGATCAGCTGCTGCGGAAATTCAGTTAGGACCACATGAAAGAGACCAGTTTAAGCCGCTGTCTATCGCTTTCGCCGCCTTGGAATTTCGTGCAAGACAAGTCGTCAGACGGGGACATCGAAGAGATTGTGTTAGAGGTAAACGGTTAAGTGTTGAGAAGTGATTGCTGGTGGGGTAGTCTACACAGGAACACGTAGTACAGGACTTTCTCTTCACATCCTTTCAAGGCCGGAAGAGAAATGAAATGAAACACTGTAGTTTATAAGGATCAAAGATTTGGAGCACAATTCTGTCTTTTATGTTTCATAGGACCTGGCAGGAAGGGACTCCCATGAGCTGCGAATTCGCCTTTGTTGCTTGCGCGGCGTTAAGCCCTAAATAACACACACACACACACACACACACACACACACACACACACACACACACACACACAGAAAGAGAATCAGACCCCCCCCCTCCGCTCACACACAGACAGACAGAGGAGGAGTACAATGGACGACTCCACTCCTATCAAAAGGGTTAAGCCCCCAGAGTTCAGCCAATCGCATCTCGTGGCGTAATGAGCACAACACTGACATGGTCTGACGTTTTTGCCAGACATTACAGCGAGGGAAGAATGCGTAGTTTGATATGACTGAAACATTGAAAGCAACAGTAAGTCCACTGACGTCATTTGAGGAAAAACACCATTACGCCAATCTCTTTCATCTTGAAATCACCCCTTTTCCAATACAATGACGTATTGTGTTTTGTCCACAACGGCAGAATAACGGGGAGTGGATTTGGCCTCAGGTCTTGATGAGAGGAGTTGTCAAATTTCTGGTCTTTAGAGAAATTGTGGACGCTAATGGAGGAGAATGGGGGGGGGGGTGTAAATGAACTGTCGGCGCCATGACGTCAGACTAGCGGCAAACCTGAGATTGGTGGATACATCGTAATTAAAATGCCAGATAATCAGCCTCTGACTACAAGGAAGATGAGAACACTGTCTAGTGAATGGTAAATCACTACAGAAGAAAATCAAGCAAATGAGTAGGTGGTGGTAGGCTATTTGTACATCTAACATTATATGTCCACAACACGCACAGATGCACAGAGACACGCGCCTGCCCACGCACCTTCCTCCCCCCCCCCTCTCCACACACAAAGAAGGAACACAATGGACGACTCCACGCCTGTCAATCAAAAGGGTCAAGCCCCCAGAATTCAGCCAATCGCGTCCCGGGGCATAATAAGCACAACACGTGGCATGGACTGGCAAACGTTTTGCCAGACACTACAACGTAGCTGATATGACTGAAACATGGAAAGAAAGCAGTAAGTGCATCGACGTCATTTGAGGAATTCTAGACCATTACGTCAATCTCTTTCATCTTGATATCACTCCTTTCCCCATACAATGACGTACTGTGTTTTGCCCATAACGACAGAATAAAGGGGCGGAGCTTAGGCCTCAGATCTTGATGAGCGCATTCGTCTATTTCTGGTTTTTAGCGAAATTGTGGACGTTGATGGAGGGGTCAATGGACTGTCGGCGCCATGACGTCACTAGCGGCAAGCCTGAGATTGGTGAAAACATCGTAATTACAATGCCCGGTAATCATCCTTTGACTACAAGGAAGATGAGATCTCTGTCGAGTGAATGGTACATCACTGCAGAAGAAAATCAAGCCAATGAGTAGGTGGTGGTAGGCTATTTGGGACGACTCCACTCCTGTCAATCAAAAGGGTCAAGCCCCCAGAATTCAGCCAATCGCGTCCCGCGGCATAATAAGCACAACACATGGCATGGTCTGGCAAACGTTTTGCCAGACGCTACAACGAGGGGAGCACATGTAGTTGAATTGACTGAAACACGGAAAGACAGCAGTGAGTCCACTGACGTCATTTGAGGAATTCTAGACCATTACGCCGATCTCTTTCATCTTGAAATCACCCCCTTTCCCATACAATGACGTACCTGTGTTTTGCCCATAACGACAGAACAAAGGGGCGGAGCTTAGGCCTCAGGTCTTGATGACTGGAGTCGTCAATTTCTGGTCTTTAGCAAACGCTGATGGGGGCGGGGGCAGTGAACTGTCGGCGCCATGACATCACTTACGGCAAGCCTGAGATTGGTGGATACATCATAATTACAATGCCAGATAATCAACCTCTGACTACCAGGAAGATGAGAACACTGTCTAGTGAATAGTAACTCACTGCAGAAGAAAGTCCAAAGAAAAGCCAATGAGTAGGTGGCGGTTGGCTATTTGTACATCTGACATCATCTGCCGACAAGTTGATTTCCAACGCCACGGTGTGCAGTCAAAATGGCCCCGAGTGTTCCCGGTGCTACTCTGCTTCAGTGGTAGCACCATCAGGACAGATTATTTTCAAACAGTAACAAGGAGTGTTCCCATTTTCAGATTTGAGGAGCACCGAGTGTTCCCAACGGACTTAAACTGAGAAACGGACCGTTTGTCCGCCAGACAGGGGAGCCGGGGTGGCCGAATGGTAGAGCGTTGGTCTTCTAATGCTCGGGTCGTGAGTTCGTATCCCGGCTGGGGCCAAATATTTGTGCTGGCTTTTCCATCGTTGCCCCGTCTTTGATATCACTCGTATGTGGTGGAAAAGGACGTTAAACCCCCAAAACACCCCCCCCCCCACCCTTGTCAGCCAGACAAGGACTCTGCTTAACGCTCTACGACAATACACAAATGTATGCATACCCACATTCCAATCATACGGCTTGGCGTTAGAGCAGTGATAGACGACTCCACCTGGCAAGACCTCAGGCCAAGGCCACGCCCCTTTACTCTGCCGTGTATTGGCAAAACACAGTACGCCCATGACGTCATTGTATGGGAAAAGGGGTTTTAACAGGTTACAGACCAACTTCCGGGTCATGTAGTAACGACAACTACGCTAAATATAGTAGAAAATCTTTGCCCCTTTTAAAATTTGTGTGCAGAGTAAAAAATGGCAATCTGGTGCTTTTTGTTGGCTTTGTAAACAAGTTTCATGCCAGGTAATAGTAAAATTAGGGGAAAATGAGCCTGGCTTGTGGACTATTTGTATTCATGCGTGGCTGGCACAGGAGCCAGCAGACGACCGTGGAATGAGGGGGTATGTGGTCGCTGCCAACATTGCCAAAAAAACCGAAATATTGAGACTTGTTGAAATTTACTCTACACATGAGTCTATGGCTGCCTGATTTTTGTTGGTTTTTTGTGTGAATTTTATAGCATTTCTATGGTGTCGTCTGCAACCTTATGTGTAAGAGGAATATACAGCGTTCCAAAAATGCATCTATGGTACGTAGCCGAAAGACGTTGACGGACGTGAATGGACTTACTGCTTTCTTTCCATGTTCCACGTGTATCACACTACACGTGCTCCCCTCGTTGTAGCGTCTGGCAAAAAGTTTGCCACACCATGCCATGTGTTGTGCTCATTATGCCGCGGGACGCGATTGGCTGAACTCCGGGGTGTTCGACACTTTTGATCGACAGGAATGGAGTCGTGAAAATTGTGATCAAGAATCCATTCACCTGAGCTATCGCGGAACCCCTTACAACCGGCGAAACGCTAGAGATTTGCGAACAGGACATGACGACAAATTGCTCTGACAATCAAGATGACGTGAGGACAAAGGCTAACTCCGCATGTCACGAGATCACAGATAATCACAGTTATTTCTGAAACTTTACTCTGACGCAAGATGAGCAGGTGTCGAAGCATCAAATGACAGGCACGTAACAAGTCGTGACGTCAAATGGCGCACGTGAATTGATTGCAGACTCCGATACAGATCATGTGCACGATACTCATCTTGGGAAAAGATGAGAATTCTATATATGAAGACCGAGAGCGCATCAGTCAATGCACGGGGTCAGCCGAAAGGGCGGTGAGAGTTTCCGGTGCTAAATCGTTTTGACACTGAGTGACGACGACTCTTCTCGGGTGAAGCCAAAAGTTTGTAAAGTTTGAACTTACATCCGCTTTTAAGATGTAGCAGAGAAATAATAATAATAATAATAATCGCTTTAATATTGGCGTTTTCTCCCAAATATTTGGCTCAAAGCGCCGCGAGCTAAACCCAACACGCACGCTCACGTGAATCACACGCATTCTCTCACAAACTGGGCAGCATTTTAAGTTTCGAAAGTTTAGAATTGCATTTATTTTTTTAATTTTTGTGGGCTGAACATTTCCAAAGCAGAGGGGGAGGAAGCCGGAGTACCCGGAGAGAACCCCCGACGGTCGGCCCGAATGAACGGTGTCACATACGAGAAAAAAAAAAAAAATTCTTCGCCCCGAGTGGGACTCGAACCTGACTCTCGCATTGGTGACTAAGTCTTAACCACTGACCAGCGACTGCCCCATGTATATATATATATTGAATCGAAGTCAGTCACGACGAAAAAACAAACAAACAAACAAACAAACAAACACCAAACAGCAATGACAACAACAAACCAAAAATCCGCAATTTTCATTGACTCCCGTGCAATAGATGTGTAGGAAAAAAATATCATTCCGTCAAATCGGCCAGATCCTACAGGGCATGGGATGATGAACAGGATATCAAATGATACCCATCTCCAGACCACATCCCATGTTCCTTGGTAACACAATGCACCTTGCGGCGTTTACCCAGCTGTTCCTTCCCTCTCACTCACTGCACCACACAGGTGGTTTCGGGATTTGCGCCTAAAAAACCCCTAAAACCCAGCCACCACGCTGACGGAAAAGTAATGAAGAACTTTTTTGCCTTTTCGTTGTATCCAACTGAGATAGAATTTACGTGGTTTTTTGGCTGGGGGTGAGGAGAGGGGAGGGGAGGGGAGGGGTGTCGGGGCGGGGGGTATCAGGAGAAAAAGGTCACTTTTTCCGCTGACTCAGTAACAGGGATGCGTTTGGAATAGCCCTCACGATCTCATTTAATTTCGCGCTCTCTCCCTCCCCCTCCCCCCCCCCCCCTCTCTCTCTCTCTCTCAGTGATTTGTGTTTACAAAGGTCGTACGTGTGTGTGAATGCGTTTTGACCTGATGGACGATTTTCTCTATGGTTTTGTTTCTTGTAGTTTAGTGCATAATACCTTTTATGTTTTGCTCCCTTTTTTTTTCCTTCTCTCTCTCTCCGGACTCAGTCTATCTGTGTGTTTGTTTGTCTCTGTCTCTCTCTCCGGCCTGTGTGTGTGTGTGTATGTGTGTGTGTGTGTGTGTGTCTCTCTCTCTCTCTCTCTCGTATTAGCAACGGCAGGTACGAAAAGTGACTGCTCTATGTTGGTAAATAGAGTTTCATTGAGTCTCGTCCGCCCGTGTGCTAGGCGGTAATGACAATGGCTACTATTGCACTACAGGGTTTCGTCGTTTGTCACTTGAAATCCGACCTTCTTGCATGTCAGTACGGGGACAAAGGGAAAATGTAAGTTAAAACAAAATCCTCTGTCTGTCTGTGTGTCTGTCTGTCTCTGTGCGTCTCTGTGTCACGACTGACTCGTTAGACTCTCCCTCTCCCTCTGTCTGCCTGTCTGTCTGTCTGTCTTATAGATTGTGTGTGTGTGTGTGTGTGTGTGTGTGTGTGTGTGTGTGTGTGTGTGTGTGTGTGTGTGTGTGTGACCTTTGCATTTTGTTTCTGGTTTTGCATTACTCTTTTTTTGTTTTTTTGTTGTTGCTCAGCGTTGTATGTTTTTTTCTGTGCTGTTTGTCAGTAGTTCTTTTCTTTTGTAGCAACGGCAGATAGAAAATTAACCATTGTATGGCTAAATCTTTTCCGTTGAAAAATAAAGTTCGTTCGTTCGTTCGTTCATTCTCTCTCTCTGAATTTGTAATTAAAATAACGACGGCCATTGTCGCAATGTATTCGTCGTGTAGACTTATGCACGGAAACGATCGATGCCATTACAGAGGAGAGCAGAACTGTGAACCATCTGTTCCACAGACTGACTTGTCAAGCAGGTGGCACTACAACACCTAAACAGCACACGCTATTTTCAAGCCAAATAATTCATATACACTTTCATGCTATGTCGGCATATAACAAGGTGAATCATTTCTGCTCATTTCCATAATTATAACGTATACGGGAGCGCAGCAGCTGTTTCATCGGTTCACAGCAAATTTAATTAACAAGCAGCACGCGATGTCTAGACTGGCCGCTTGCTATTTAGGCTTGTATCTGACAAAGTGTCAGTTTTTTGCGGCATATTTTATGCATCTGCTACACTCTAAGAAAGTGGCGCGCCGCCTGTACGTAGCAGGTAAAGTTCGAAGAATGGCGAGGGTAAGTTGCCATAATCTGACAAAAATAAACGAGATTCGATCTATCGCGAGTTCGATTCATCGCGGCCGAATCAGATACAAGCCTTGCCTGAATAGTAAGCTAGCGTGGAGTTACCTACGTATCACCGGCAAAAGTTTGACATGCACCGCCAGAGTGAAATACTCAGAAAAAGAGAGACAAAAATGTGTATGATTTAATGTATATGTAATGTGTATGTATGTAATGCCACTCCACTATTGTGAGGCGCCCAGAGCTCCAGCAGGAGGTTGGGCGCCAGACAAATCCTCATCATTATTATCATTAAAAAAAAACACACTGTATTCACAAAAAAGTGAATGAGAAAATCAATGAACAGGGTTATGGGGAAAAAAAAAGAGAAAATGACTTTCACACACATGAAAAGAAACTTTGAATCCACCAAAACCCCTAAACTTTGATGTCGACCATTTCCGTTTTTTAATCAATCCTTGACATTTTCCCCTGTTGCAGAAAAATATATGTGTCCTAATGGAGACTTAAAAAGGGGATATTTGATCATAGGAGTGCCGATCAAGTTTTCGCTTATCTTTGAAGAATGCGGAAACTTCGAATGTCGGATCGGAAACTGAAATGCGTGGACAGCATGCCAATGCACAGTTGATTAACTTTGAAAAGCTGCTTGCTGTTCGCTGCTACAGGTACACAATGACCACACACGCAAGGGAAAAAGCGAAAATAACCCGAAATGGGAGGAAAAAAAAGCGATAATAATCCGAAAAGGGGAAAAAAGCGATAATAACTCGAGAAACCGCCTTAAATACATGATTCGACGGACCAGCTGTGTACTGTAGAATACTGTATCGTCAAGAATTGTTAACCACAAACGTTCTTTCAAAATCACTGCACAAAAGAAGAAATAAAATGCAACAACTATTAAACAAAACCGAGAAATAATTAAATACACGTGTCCACTTACCAGCAGCACTCAGAAGTCAGTATCGACAAAAACTGTCAATCACAGACGCGTCACCAACTTAGACTGGAAGCTGAAGAACGACAGACAGAGCTGTGAAAGTCCGTGACGGCAAGTACTGGAACTGGAAGATGCAAACTGCTGCCAGGCGACTGAAGAAGCCCTTGGGCTCGCCGCTTAGCCAGTGCCACCCCACAGGTACAGCCTACCACAGATGACTGATGGTCGAGGCAGGCTAGACAAGTGCACCTTGCACGCTCCTAACTGTGGAAGCGGTGCTGTCGGCGAGTCGCTGATCTCCGCGTGTCCGTTGCAGGCAGTGATGTGTTGTTTCGCTGGTTCTCAGTTTTTTTTTTTCTTTTCCTTCTGGTTTAGTAGTCTGTGTAAGGTAAAACTATAGCGTTTTAAAATGGCTTTATTTTCACACAGGTGGTAATGCGTCCATTCTAGTCACAAACGTTAAAGTAAAGCTGAAGTCTCTTTTTCTTGTTTGTTTGTTGTTGGTTTTTCCCCTTTGGTTTGATGATATCGCGGTTTCCGCTTTTGTTTTTTCAGTCGTCCTAATTATTCAGTGAATCCAGCACAGAAGTCAAATCATGACACACTAACGCACAATTTCTTCCTTGCTCCAAAGAACGTGTAGCAACAATGCCAATCACGAACTTCACGTTAGACAAACACAAGAAGGTTGAACAATTACTGACAAATAAGTGATGAACAGTACAAGCGTTTCTCCTTTAAATACAAGAGTTAGAACTTTCCTGTAAGTTGTGGTCCCAACAACAAAACGTCAGAAACTGCGAAAGCAAAAATGTCAGGAACAGGAAACTCACAAACCGCACTTGTCTTTCTGCTCTCTGTTTTTCCTTCTCTGTGTCTGACACCGAACCCCACTTGGTGCCACGCGCACACAAGAAAAGCCACTTAGGTCGTTCTTGTTTGGCAGTGTTTGTTCAGAATGCGACAAAAAATAGTCCGTTCTTTGCTCCCACTGCCTGTCAGTATATATAGCGCGCACTGACGAAAATGTCACGCAAGCAAACACGCTGGAATAAAAGCAAGCTGCTGTAATTGAGAGCGGAGGGGGGTGAAACTGTAACAAGTCTGCTGTAAATCTTGTTGGTTGGTTACACAGCACACGATTAGGAAAGGGTTGGTGGTGGAACTCCTTCAACTATATCCGGCACCAA
>JACVVK020000587.1:77500-145000 GCA_018292915.2 Batillaria attramentaria
TGCCTCTCAGCGTATTACCAGTAAAAGACAATATGAAACCAGGTCGTGTGACACAGATCTGAAAGCGTTCCATTTACAATAACAGTGGATACTTTCTTTAGCCTCTCAGTATACATGTATTACCAACAAAGGACAATCCGGAACGAGGTCATGTGACATAAGTCTGAAAGTGTTACAATATATATATTTTGCAGGTTTTTGTTTTGTTTTGTTTTGCCTGTCAGTGTATTACCAGCAAAGGGCAACATGGAACCAGGTCATGTGACATAAACCTGAAGGTGTTGCATTTGCATTATCTATCGATCTATCCCTCTCTTTATATAATATATATATATATATATATATATATATTATATATATATATTTATTTATTTATATATATAGAAAAGGAACAAAGGCGTCGCTAAAGCCGAAAACATGCGCTCAATCAGGTCAATTTTGAAAGTAGGGGAAGTAAGTAAAGCTGAGAGCGCTCCCTAGATCTAGGAGATGTGTGCTTTGTATGCCAGTGGACAAGTCCGCCTTGCCCTATATTGGCTACAAGCCACAGTGGGGGGGAGGGTTGGGGATCTACCATCCTACCGCTGAAACGTCTAACAGATCTAAAGGTATCTCACCATTCATAGGGCCCCCATTCCCCTCCCCACCGGGAGGAAAATGGTCGGTACAACCAAGGCCATCTGAATTGGTGATTTTAGCCGCTCACCGACCATGGTTTCGGGTCAATGGGACCCTCATCAGGTGAGCATGCGGCGATACCCACGAGGGCTGCAGCGTCCAACCAGCACTAAAAGGCTGCCCCAGAATAATCTGGTGCGTCTCCAGTACTAGCAGACGTCGCTACCCTAAAGCTCTGCAAGAGGTTTCAGCGGAAAAAGACTAAATAATTTAGAAGGAGCAACTGCCTCGGTGTAATGTCATGTAATTACATTTAATATAGAAAAGGAACAAAGGCGTCGCTAAAGCCGAAAACATGCGCTCAATCAGGTCAATTTGAAAGTAGGGGAAGTAAGTAAAGCTGAGAGCGCTCCCTAGATCTAGGAGATGTGTGCTTTGTATGCCAGTGGACAAGTCCGCCTTGCCCTATATTGGCTACAAGCCACAGTGGGGGGGGGGGGGGGGATCTACCATCCTACCGCTGAAACGTCTAACAGATCTAAAGGTATCTCACCATTCATAGGGCCCCCATTCCCCTCCCACCGGGAGGAAAATGGTCGGTACAACCAAGGCCATATGAATTGGTGATTTTAGCATACAAAGCACACATCTCCTAGATCTAGGGAGCGCTCTCAGCTTTACTTACTTCCCCTATATATATATATATATATATATATATATATATATATATATATATATATATATATATATATATATATATATAAAATACATGTAGATGATTTTGCAATGGATACTTTCTTTTGCCGCTCAGTGCATTACCAGCAATGGACCTTAAGGAATTAGGTCACGTGACACAAATCTGAAGCGTAACATTTAACAGTGGATACTTTCTTTTGTCGCTCAGTGTATTACCGTAAAGGACCTTTAGGAACCAGGTCATGTGACACAATTCTGAAGCGTTACATTTTAATAATAATAATAATAATAATCGCATTAATAAGGCGCTTTATCCCAAATATTTTTGGCTCAAAGCGCCGCGAGCTAAACCCACGTGAATCACACGCATTCTCTCACACACAGGACATAAACGTATTACAATCACGTGGTGCGAAGGGTCAGCTCAGCTATTTAAATTTCGGAATTTAGATATGCATTTATTTTTCAAACTTGGTGGGCTGAACATTTCCAAAGCAGAGGGGGAGGAAGCCGGAGTACCCGGAGAGAACCCCCGACGATCGGCCCGAATGAACGGTGCCACATACGAGAAGGAAAAATTCTTTGCCCCGAGTGGGGCTCGAACCCATGGCCTCTCGCATTGGTGACAAGTCTCTTAACCACTAGACCACCGACCGCCCCAGACCACCGCTTTTGCCGCTCAGTGTATTACCAGCAAAGGACCTTTAGGGTGGGTGGGGGTGGGTGTTTGGGGATTTAACGTCCTTTTCCACCAAATACGGGTGATATCAAAGACGGGGCAACGATGAAAAAGCCAGCACAAATATTTGGCCCCAGCCGGGACACGAACTCACGACCCGAGCAATAGAAGAAAGGACTTTTAGGAACCATGTTACGTGACACAAACCTGAAGCGTCACATGTAACAGTGGATACTTTCTTTTGCCGCTCAGTGTATTACCAGTAAAAATAAACCGGGAACCAGGTCACGTGACACAAACATGGCAGCGTTACATTTACAGTGGAAAGAGATGTGCGGGTCGAAAGTTAGCCATCCGACTCCCGAACGTGTGCTAATCACGAAACGCGCGACAGCATCAGCGATAGCGACACTCAGTACATTAGCTGCTCCGTACCAGAGCGTGAAAATCCATTACCACTGTTATTGTTTCTCCGGGGCTGGCATGAAGAGCTTTGCCACAGTGGCACTGATTATCTCCCCGCCTTCCTGTTACAACCACTCTCTTGTGACAGCTCTGGAGCACGTGCAACAGGCAGCCGATGGCCCTAAAGGCTGTGGGTAAATATCATGAGGCCCTGGGGTATGTACTGGCTTTCCGGGGTGCGGTACTCTTGTGGGGGGGGGGGGGGATGATGGTTTACAGGGTGTAGTCGAAAATAGACAGGGTGCTACTCCGCTTTCAAAGGAACACTTACAGGGAGGAGTTTTTTTTCCAAACAGAAGCAGGTCAAAGAATACAAATACACGAGGCATCAAAATGCCTATATATTCCCGACTAGCCTCGGGCATCATAGTCACCCGTAAAAATGCTTCAATACAGAAACAATAATTACTATAAACAGACCACGCAAGGGCACATACTTGACAGGAATTTAAAAAAAGAGTCTTCTTTCGGCTAAGGCCATACTGGAGTAATGCTAGTCTACTTACTGAAAGCCACTTCACCCAAATCCACTCGCGTCACCTCTGCCTCTCTTGAGCGCCAAAAAAAAAAAAAAAAAAAAAATCAAAAAAAAAATCCAAGCTTCACTGGCAGCTTGCCTCCTCTTGCAACCCCCTGGTATGCAACTTGTCTTACCAAATGCAAAAATCACGAAAATAACGCTTTTTCGTGACAATAAAAATCACTAGGAACTAGCACACTCGCCAAACACGGTGCTTCAGATAAACGCCAGACTTGACCCCCACGCTCAGTCTGTGTCATTACGCCAGCACCGAGTGCTTCCATTTCAAATTTGAGCAGCACCGAGTGTTTCCGGCGGACTCGGTCTGTCGGCGTGACACTGAGAAAAGGACCGTTGACCAGCCAGACGACTTTGACTCACGCGTCACTACAATGCAAACACCCACCCACCCTTGACTCACGCGTCACTAGAATGCAAACACCCACCCACCCTTGACTCACGCGTCACTAGAATGCAAACACACACCCACCCACCCTTGACTCACGCGTCACTAGAATGCAAACACCCACCCACCCTTGACTCACGCGTCACTAGAATGCAAACACACACCCACCCACCCTTGACTCACGCGTCACTACAATACAAACACCCACCCACCCTTGACTCACGCGTCACTACAATACAAACACCCACCCACCCGTGACTCACGCGTCACTACAATACAAACACCCACCCACCCTTGACTCACGCGTCACTACACATACAAACACCCACCCACCCGTGACTCACGCGTCACTACAACACAAACACCCACCCACCCGTGACTCACGCGTCACTACAATACAAACACCCACCCACCCTTGACTCACGCGTCACTACAATACAAACACCCACCCACCCGTGACTCACGCGTCACTACAACACAAACACCCACCCACCCTTGACTCACGCGTCTCTACAATACAAACACGTATGCATGCTCGTATTTCAAACATATGATTTCACCTGAGAGCAACTTCGAATCTTTTGAAACGGAATAGCACCAGAAACACACCCGTCTATTTTTTGATTACACACCGTAGAGATGGGGGCGTTTCATCCCTGGTGAAGGCAATCAAAAGCGGACTGTGTATGGGACATGTGGGTGCTAAAGAGAAACATAAATGTTGACTGTCACCGCTGGCCCCATCCTGCTCAAGTGGATGTATAAATAAATCTTACATTTATCTTCACTCCGTATCCTCGATCGTGTCAGAACAAAGCCCTTAGATCAGCGTAGTTTTTCATACCAGGGTCTGACTTGTTGGAATGATCTCCCAGCATCAGTCAGGTATGCAGACACAAAACCATCCTTCAAGCAAAATCTGAAAACCCACCTCTTCACTGCCCTTAACCGGTAGCTGTCGCCATGTCATCATCTTGCTGGTCGTGTGTGTGTGGTGTGGGGGGGGGGGGGGGCGAGTGGTGTGTGTGTGTGTGTGTGTGTGTGTGTGTGTAGGAGGAATGAGGGTCACTTACACTTTATACTCGCTCTCATCGTGTCCTATTATTTTTCCGTGGCTGACCTGACTGTACCGTTTGAAACCCTGAAAACGAGAAAATATTCAATAATGCTAATCAAGAGGCCCTTTGGGGGTGCAACGATAGCGCCATTATGTAAAGGTCAGGGTCATTAGAACCAATGTTGAGCAGTGTCCTGGAAGAAAGTCGTGTGGTGGAATACGATCTGGCTTGACATTTTTTCTTATTGTCACCGTGATTTGGATGACCAAGAGTGAACACGGTAAAGAAAAGTACATGATCACGTCAGCAATCTAAGAATAATAAATAATAATAATAAATTTCATTTATATAGCGCACTTCTCAGATACAGTGACTCACACACACATCACTCATACACATTCACACTATACAAACACGTCAATCAGTACATATTACACATCACACAATACAAAGACACATCAGTTGAAAGCCTGTTGAAAAAGGTGCGTTTTCAGTCCAGATCTAAAAGCTCATAAAGATGGTTGTTGTCTCAGCCCCATAGGCAGCGAGTTCCAGACTGTAGGGGCGGCAAAACGGAAACATCGAATTGAATTGAATCTGGCTTTCGACTCAAAGATAAAGGTCGTAGATTGCTTTAGTTTAACATGTTGTCGGGTGGATTTTACGTTGTGCTCCCCTCGACTACTAGCAGACGACAGCTAGCCCTGGACGGGTCCATAACTAGTTAATCCATAACTAGAAAAATGCTACGGTCCTGTATTGATTGCTGTCCATGTGGTAAGGCTGCTGTTGATTTAGTAAGCTTGTGTAAATTGGGTGTGTGAGTGTGTGTGCACGTGTGCGTGTGTGTGTGCATGTGTTGTGTCTGTGTGTGAGTGTGTGTGTGTGTGTGTGTGTGTGTGTGTGTGTGTGTGTGTGTGTGTGAGGGTATGAGTGTGCTTTGTGATACAGTTATTTTACTATAAATTACTTTTACAGTGAAGGGTTGTAGTCCCGTCTTAATAGTGGCGTATTTAATGAGAGCATGGTAATTAGGAAGTGTGTGCGTGTGTGGGTGCGTGCGCGCGTGTGTGTGTGTGCGTGCGTGTGTGTGTGTGTGTGTGTGTGTGTGGTGTGTGTGTGTGTGTGTGTGTGCGTGTGTGTGTGTGTGTGTGTGTGTGTGTGTGTGCGCGTGTGCGTGCGGGTGAGGGCGTGCGTGTGTGTGTGAGTGTGTGCGTGTTATCGTTGTGATATTATATATTTAACTATTGGGACACGTTATATTGTGTATGTGGTTGATGTCTGTTTTTATACCGCAACTGAATTGCCTCCTCCTGAGGACAATAAAGAATTATTGAATTGAATTGAATTGAATTGAATTGAATTGAATCGTAGTTACCTCACCTTTCCTAAGAGGGCGCTGTAATTCTGTGCATAATTAGCCGTGACGCGATTTTTGTTTTGGTGAACTTGAAAAGAGATGTTTGATGCATTGAAAAATGGCAGCGTTGACTTGAGAGGTGACCTGTTTTTGACCATATCCTTGGGCGTGTGTCGGGGGCAAAAATGACGGAGCGCACAGTTTTTGTGTGTATTGTGTCGGGAAGCCGAAGGACGCCGGGGCAGCAGACTATGAAAATTGCGTTTTCGGGGCTTGCCTTCTCGCAAGCAGCTTGTGTCTTGTTTCTAGAAAGTACTGTCTTTTTTGGGTGGGAAGTCTGTCGTCAAGGACGTGTGCTGTCTGACATTTGTAGGAGCCAAAGAGTAGAAATAAGTTGTATTCTGTGACCTTCAAACCTCGCGATCCCCAGTTTTTGCTGTGAGCCACGTTGTACTGTTTCGGCTTTGTTTGCCGTATTTTGTCACCGGCCATCTCGACATCTGATCCCTAAAAGTGAACACAAGCCAGATGTAAAAGCTCAGTACATTGCTCTTTTGTGCCTTGGCGAAATAAAACATGTCTCTTTTTTGTTTTTGTTTTGTAAACCCATGCCTTGACGCCCCTAACTACCACATTCGTGCGTCTGCTTACACCACTCGACTTCGTCACAAACATGTTACCAGACGGGTTTCACAGTACAAGGCTTGCCGAAGGACGATTCGTCAAAGGGACTTTAGTCGGTACTGTCATCTTGTCTCCTGGAATGTACTGGGCCACAGACTGAGTCAGCGAATCTTCTCCACCCATAATACTAGGCTAGGCTCCTTATGCCAGATTTTGTCTTTTTCTGGAGACTCAAAGAGCCGGCAGTGTTTTGATACTGTTGTTTTATTCCCCTAGAGACTCGGCAAGTCTTAGACCTGAGTTCTGACCAACGTACGAACTTAGACCGGTTGCAAGCAGTGTTGTTCTCCGTTATCTATAGCTGACTAGGCGACCACGCGTTTAGCTTTGTTGGCCCGTCACGGGGAGCCAGGGTGGCCCAATGGTAGAGCGTTGGATTTCTAATGCTAGGGTCGTGAGTTCGTATCCCGGCTGGGGCCAAATATTTGTGCTGGGTTTTTCATCATTGCCCCGTCTTTGATATCACCCGTATGTGGTGGAAAAGGAAGTTAAACCCCCACCCACCCACCCACTTGTTTGCCCGTCACTGTGGAACACACTACCTGCCGGCCTGAGAGACCTGACGGACATAATTATGTCTTTTCAAGTCTGACTTGAAAGCGTATCTGTTCCGGTTGGCTTTTGAATAGGTCCGGTTATTTCCTCTTGATTCGGGTGCTCTCTCTCTCTCTCTCTCTCTGTGTGTGTGTGTGTGTGTGTGTGTGTGTGTGTGTGTGTGTGTGTGTGTGTGTGTGTGTTGTATATTTGTTATTATGAGTGCGGGAGTATGCGCACTGTGTCAAGTTGTGAGAATTTGAGCTATATAAGTACGATTCATCATTGTTATTATCGTCTGTTCTGTTTCAAGAGGCGGGGGAAGGGGTGGGGGTGGGGGGAAGAGAAATTTCTTTTAACTACTTAGAACTACTTATATGTATTTTAATATTTCAATATCTCTTTCGGGATTTCTGGTTCCTTCTCCAAGGGAAGCTCGTCGCCGCGGTGCAGCATCATCCGCCTACGTATTTTTGAATTTTACTCGCGGGGTACCGTGGGGTGGGGGGGGGGGTGGGTGATTGGAAGCTCCCAATGAACAGCCTGCACCCCCCCCCCCCCCAATTTTTTTCTTTTTCTAATTGGTATCACAAAATTATTACAACTGTATTCGGGTCGAATTCACGGCCCGCATGAACCGTGCTGCATTCTTCCCATCAACACTTCTTTGCCTCAGCTGGGACTCGAACCTCTCATATTGATGGCAAGAGAAGTTACCACTGCACCTCCGCAGAAATGATGCATGTGTACGCACGTGAAGTAACCCGTCACAAATCAAACCACGATGACGCTGAATTACGACAAGTCAGGCTATGGCGCATCAAAATGACAAGAGGTCAGCTCAGGTTGCGCCAGCGGAGACCGAGTGAGGTGAGAATTGTGAGGTGTCACTTAACCCTTGTGGCGCCAAAGATCCTCGGTGATTGATGTAGAAAATGATGACAGCCAACACACGGTGGCCTACACTCGTAAATCTGACGCGCAGAGGTTTCTCTTTCGGCCTGAAATTACCCAGAAAATACGGAAGTTATAGCTTGTACCAAGACAACCACACTCACTTTATTAAGCCCTTGGCACACGTGGCGAGCCTACGAGGCACCCGCTTGTGTATTGTGCTGAGGTTGCAGTCACACGTTGCGACACACTTTGGCTACCAGCTGCACCGCCCGCCCGCCGCTGGACAACAAACAAAGAGCGAAAACGCACGGTCAGCGGCGATTGATTGGCGCGGTGAGGAAAAATTAGGATTGTGTTCTATTCACTGGAGAGCCAACGGTGTCGTGTTTCTGTCCCTCCGGCGAGCCGAGTCAATTGGATGAGAGTGCATGTTACCGCTGGTAGGCCTGCAAAGGCTACGTACCACAGATCCAAATGTGGAGGAAAACGCTATATATTCCTCTTACACATAACGTTGCAGATGACACCCTAGAAATACTTTAAAATTCACCAAAAATTCACAAAAATCAGGCAGCCATAGACTCATGTGTAGAGTAAATTTCAACAAATTCCAATGTTCCGTTTTTTGGCAATGTTGGCAGCGACCACATACCCCCTCATTCCACGGTCGTCTGCTGGCTCCTGTGCCAGCCGCGCATGAATACAAACAGTCCACAAGCCAGCCTCATTTTTCCCTAATTTTACTATTACCTGGCATGAAACTTGTTTACAAAGCCAACAAAAAGCACCAGATTTTTTACTCTGCACACAAATTTTAAAAGGGGTAAAGATTTTCTACTATATTTAGCCGAATCGTTACAACATGCCCCGGAAGCTAATACCGCTCTGTAACCTGTTAAACCGCTGCGTGTGACAAGCCACTTATCTAGCGCGGGTAACCATGAAATGACGTCATGGATGTACTGTGTTTTGCCAATACACGGTAGAGGGAAAGAGGCGTGGCTTTGACCTCAGGGTTAGCTGAGTGGAGTCGTCTGTTGTCAGCTATGTATGCTGCCTGTCTGTTATGTCTGAAATATTTACCTGCTCTTAACTGGGCACAGCGCGCGAAACACACATGTGCACATCACAGTCGTTGCGCTCGGTGTGACTACTAAATACAAAACTGAACGCGGCTGTGCTCAGTGACAAACCGATTAAAGATGCACTGTCCGCCATGTTTGCGCGCCGAGTGACGCGGTACAGCCAGTCAGAATCTGTTGTGGAAACCACAGTCACAGTTGTGGCTATTTGAAATCCAGGTTGCTGTGATGACGCCACAACGGCGGAAACCCCCCAAACCACAACTGTGTCACTGTGGCGCTCCGCAGTGCCCAGTTTAGAGCTGGCTTTAGGATGCACAACTCTTCACATTGCATCAATCCGAAACGAGTGCGAAAAACCAACTATATTCCCGTTTATGTCGTACTGTGCGGGTACCCGTGATGTTATGTCGGTTGCGAAATGTTATGTTGGTTGCGAAACCCTGGAACAGGTCAGCGTGACATTTTTAAGGTCAGGCGAGTGAGGTCAAAGGGCGAACACCGTGATGACAAATGTGACTCCTAAGGTTGATCGAACTTCTTGAAAAACAACAACAACAACAACAACAACCCACAAAAAACCCGAAAAGGAACAAAATAAGATAACAAGATATAAAGTTGCTGTCGAAACTGATCAGAAATCTCTTTCATGCTCCGCACACGAAAGGAACGGTCACCTCGCCACACTGGGTCAAGGTTCATTTCTTGCGCTGGATGCAGATGGGACTCACGATCTTAGCGGCAGCTTTTCTTTTCACACAGGATTTAGGGCGAATTTACCTGGTTTATATGCGTCCGCAACCAGTGCATCCAGTTTTGATGTAGTTCTGCACATTGAAATGGATTATTGAAACAGGTGGCAACAGAGAAAAACAAGAAAGACTACAAACTACGAACGTAAATTAAAGCAACACACACACACACACACACACACACACACACACACACACACACACACACACACACACACACACACACAAAGAGACGCGCGCGCGTTTGTGTATGTGCTGCTTGGAGACCTCTGTGATGTTCTTTCACTCTGTTATACTGCTGAAAGTCTGTGGCAAAACAAAACAAAACCCAGCAGATCGGTGAAATTCCTGCTTTTCACGTCTCCAAACAGAGAAATTCGGAAAACAGTGGCGGGGGGAGGGGGGAGGAGGGGGGGTAGGGGGGGGTATAGGGCGCCTTATACGTCGGTATAGGGCAAGGGGGATGTTCACCTCACTATCCCCGCCCCAACCCCCCCAACACATGTGTTGAAAATGTTGTCACAGTCAACAAACTATGCAGGCAAGCCGCTTGTTCTAGAGTTCGCGGAATTTATTTTTTAAAGTGGAATATTGGAATTTACCTTCCACATGAGTCTTTGGCTGCTGGTTTTTTGTGATTAAAAAAAATTATAAAGATTTTCAAGGGTGTCAAGCGCAGGGCCATGTTTAATAGTACATGTAATATACTGTACAGCATTTCCTTTGAAATTTGTATCTGTGCTGTGTAGCCTATTTTGTGTCATGTATTTTACGCTATCCGTGATCACTTCTGGGTGAAAGGACTCAGGGAGAGGGTTGAGGGGGCCTCGTAAGCTGGCCAGGCCGTAATGTCACCAACAACATGCCAGTCACGGAACAGAGTTTTCTAAGGAGCTGCCATTGTTGCGGACAGCCAACATTCAGGGGGACGTGGGATATTTCTTTGCCACTTCCGGCCTTCGGGACAAAAACCTGACGCTGGCTGACGTGGACATGCAGGATGCAGACATCGCCGCCTGGTTACAAAGAAGCCATTCTGTCAATACATAATCATGTGGGTTTAATACGGAAAAATCCCATTAGCACGGGTCCCCAAAGCAAACGGACACACTCGTGTGTGTGTTGGAATTATAGCAGAGTCCGTCTTGTATTCGGCGAAGTATAAAAGTTTCACATGCAGATGATCGGTATCATCCATTATTTTATGCAGATGAAATTGCGCCACTATCGCTCCGCGACGTGAGTCGAAAACCCAAACGTGCGGGAGTGCAGTGACAGTTTATGGATACGGAGAACGAGCGGCAAAACCCCTTTCTGAGTCGAACACTTAGCGTGCCAGCAAGTCAAACTTCGCTGGGCAACACACTGCTGGAGCGGGTGGGTGGGTGTTTCGGGGTTTTACGTCCTTTTCCACCACATAGGGTGATATCAAAGACGGGGCAACGATGAAAAAGCCAGCACAAATATTTGGCCCCAGCCGGGATCGAACTCACGACCCGAGCATTAGAAGTCCAACGCTCTACCATTCGACCACCCCGGCTCCCCTCACACTGCTGGAACCCCCATCAGTGCTATATTAATGACCACAAAAACCAAACCATTTGCAGGCAGACGGCGTGAACGAACCGAAACAAAACGAACCACAATTTGCTGGTGCTTCTACATGAATAATCAACTCTTGCTGTTTGAGCTCCACAATTCACGTCAACTTCTGGGAAACAAGACGTGAGTGATTATAATTGTAAATCACACACATCTGTTGCCATATGCTCGTTACCTTGTATGTGACTGGGATGCCTATATCCGCGAAACAGTCCCGTCATGTGATGCTTCTACAATACATAATTCACTGCCAGAACGTACTATCTCTCTTCTTTCTATCTGTTTCGATAGTACCTTTTGGTAAGGAACCCTTGATATATTACCATCTTTATGACAATGAAAGTCATTTTCATGAAGATGAAACGTGGATGCTGGTCTTTCAAATAGGGCCAATGCTTATAATTATACGACAGCACATAATTATCGACAAATATCGAATGACTGGTCATGAAAACATTTGTCTTTCGACCGTGTAAAAAAATCATAGAAAGTTGGCATGTTTACCCGAAGTGCCATCAGGGTGGCCGAATGGTATAGCGCTGGACTTTCAATGCTGGGGTCGTGAGTTCGAATCCCGGCTGGGGCCAAATATTTGTGCTGACCTTTTTCTCGCTGCCCCGTCTTTGATATCACTCTTATGTGGTGGAAAAGGACGTGAAACGTTGACGTGAGAGAGAGAGAGAGAGAGAGAGAGAGAGGGGGGCAAACAAAAATAAATGAAATAAAACTAATCACACACACACACACACACACACACACACACACACACACACACACACACACACACGCAGAGAAAAGCAAACAAGCTGGATTTTCGAAATTGTTTCGACACTTTAAAAAAACCTGTCAACAAGAATTTGCTCTTGGATTTAGCTGTATCACGTTCACAGCAAAACAAAATTAACGCCCTACAGATACCGTCGCCAATAAACTTGCAAATGAGCGCAGATCACATTGCGGGTAAATTAAACCATGAACTATTTTCCTTGATTAAGGGTGCAGTTCTGTTTCTCCAGTATCAAACAACTGTTACAAATGCAGTGTTAATTTGTTGAATAACTGGGGACATAATGTGTGTGTTTGTTTCAGAGAGGTGTTACAACTGCATGATATTCTCATTACGGATACTGTAACGAGTGTGGCTGTGTGTTTTGTTTGTGTTTCTATGCTGAAAGATAACACTCACTCACTCACTCTCGCCTTTTGCCCCTTCTGGGGCATAGGCCGCCGACAAGGGTTCTCCAGTCCTCTCGGTCCTGGGCCAGTCTCTCCAGCTGTCCCCAGCTGTGTCCCATGCTCTTGGCATCCGCCTCCAGGTCGTGTCGCCAGGTGTTTCTTGGCCGGCCTCGTTTTCTCTTCCCCTGTGGGTTCCAGGTGAGAGCTTGCCGTGTGGTGCTAGAAGCGGGTTTTCGGAAAGAAAGATAACAGCTGTATTGGTTTTTGTTTTGTTTTTGTTTTTTAGCAGGTTGAGTAGAACAGAGCAATTTCCCCGTTTAGTGTACATTCGTTTTATTGTGTTTCAATATTGTAGAACTGTTGTCCGTGTTCTAGAAACTTCTCTTGTAGAAGTAGCGGCCTTGTTTGATTGTAGCTAATCTTGCCACGGGAGGCGGTACGCGTTTAGGGTCAAGGTCTGAGTCTCCCGGAAATCTCGTGCAAATCGCTTTGTTAGGGGTTGTGTACGATTAGAAGGTGTTATATAACGCTCCTAGATTCGGCGGGCGAATACTCGATAATTCTGGATTCTTCTCAGTTTCAAAATAGTAGGCTAATGAGGTGATTTACGTTCTGATTTTTTGATTGGTTCCTTCATAATAGACGTTCAGAATGTGCTAGAACGCTATGACTGTATTTAAGACTCTGAGATATATATATATATATATATATATATATATATATATATATATATATATATATGTGTGTGTGTGTGTGTGTGTGTGTGTACACTGGTGTGCATGTATGCATGTATGAATATGTGAATACATAATATGAATACATCTGTGCGCGAATATGAGTGCAGATGACGACATGTCAGTATGTATGTACGTGCATTTGTAGATGTTTTGATTTAGTTTCCTTTTTGTTTTCTTATGCCTCCAAGGATAGGGAGGAAAATAAACTTGACTTGACTTGTAACATACGGGTGATAGCGATGACGGGACTAAAAAGCCAGCACAAATATTTAGCCCCAACCGGGTTTCGTTCGTGAGTGCGCCTGTACTCTCGAAATACTCTATCGTGATGATTAGTACAGCTCTTGATGCGATACAATGTTGTTTACATTTCGCGCGAGCGGAGAGTCGAACATCCAAAATTTTACGATGGTTGTGACACCACTGGAGCGCTCAAAGTGGTCGCCAAGTTATCGAGTTCTGTGGGCTTAGTGCCAGCATTACAGACGCTGTCACTGTCCAGGCTTCTAAGTGGTGTGATGAAAGATACCACGTAGACAACATCAGCTCCTGTCGGTATTTGCAAACAGAAGTCACGAACTCAGAATGTTGCATCAAACATAAAGTAAACAGGAAAAAGACAGCTGCCAGAAATCGAACTGACGACCCGAGTATTGAAACCCCAACGCTCCACCAACTCTCCTGGCTTGCCCAGGAAATCGGCGTGCACGTGCGCGCTGTATTGTGTGACGCACATTTTTAACGCCGACACATGCTAGAACGCCAAGTAGTTTGGCGCCAGAAAGGACCAGACAAAAGGGAGGTAATTTCCGGAAACAAACGAATGTCGAAGTTTCTCAAACGCATTGGGCAAACAGCTGGCCCACTACGAGAATGAAGTCACCCGATCGAAAGAAAAAAAAAAAAAAGTTACAAATAATTTATGCGCGGGTGGGGTGGGTGTTTAGGGGTTTAACGTCCTTTTCCACCACATAGGGTGATATCAAAGACGGGGCAACGATGAAAAAGCCAGCACAATATTTGGCCCCAGCCGGTATCGAACTCACGACCCGAGCATTAGAAGTCCAACGCTCTACCATTCAACCACCCCGGCTCCCCTAATTTATGCGCGGATATCCTTCTAGATCATCTACATGTCTATTGTCGTTTTTGAATGCACACGTCTGTTGTATTCAAACAAGTTACAGAATGCAGTAAAACAAAACAAAACCAAAAAATGCTCCACTCTCGCTGCAAATGGCCCAAAGTGCTGTTGTTTCGTGTTTGCGGCAAACGGAAGCCGTGATAAAGCAAAGGTTAGATGGGAAGAAACATCGGAAAACACGGTGCTTCTTTGTCATGAACAAAACACTGAATGCACCAGACGATCCCTCAGCTAGCTGAAAGAGTTGCTGGTCCTGTCTGGAGGGCGCTCATTGTCACGTGATATTTGTGTCAGCACAGACTGAGTGCCCCCTGACAAAAGGTTACTGACTTTAGCTTGCGGGGCCACTCTACCGCAGGCGAGACCATTATAGGGTGGTAACGGGGACTGGGAATCTTGGTCGGTGTTCGTCAAGGACTCAAGGAGATGCACACAACTGGAGTGATTACAATAACCGACTTGAGGAAGTGGATGCGCGGGTCCTCAGGTTCGTTGGTTGGTAAATTGGGTTTAACGTCCTATGCCACAAGGTGCGCTTGCAGACGGCACTAATGGGCAGGTTATGGGGAAGGGATAGCTACTCTAACTGAACAGTCCAGCCGAACACTATTCAATCCATTCCTGAGACTGCCAGATCGGCCACATTTGATTTATCGCCGACTCTGATGGGCAGGGTACATGAAAAGGTCCTGTTCACGCGGACGCAGGAAACAGGCAACACTTCACACTCGGATAAGCAGAATTTTTACACCCGCTTGTAACATATGTCATAGTAGACTGGATAAATCCATCAGTCAGAAACTGCCAACTGGCGACCTTCTAGAACCGATGTCTTTGTAGAATACTCAACATGTTTTGGCCCAACACCATCATCAATAAAGAACTCCACAGCAGAACATTGACCTGCGACATCACCATAGAAATCAAGCGAAGAAGATGGCGCTGGATTGGACACATCCTAAGGACGCCCCCAACCGCAGTACCCCGGGTGGCTCTTCGTTACACAGCAGAGAAGAGCCAGAGGACGACCCAAGGAGACGTGGCGGCGGACAGTGGACAAAGAGCTGAAGGAAAACAAACTGACCTGGGGGACGCTGGAGAAGACAGCTCGGAACAGGCCAGAGTGGTGAGCTTTGGTGTTGCCCAGAGGGCACGCAGAGGATGAAGAAAGTCAGTAGGAGGTATTGAGTGAGGTTTAGTTAGTGAACTTTAAAGCCGCGCAAGGAATAAAAACTAATGCACGACTCAGTGTGTGTTCAATACTTGAAAAACTAGATTCTGAGAAATGTAAAATGTCCAAACAGACAGCTTTAGTGACCTTGACCTTGGGTCAAGGTCAATCACTATTACGTGCTTTGAAAGGTCTTATAGTTGTCTATCAGCTTGCCAAGTTTGGTGCCTCTGCTGCTCATAGTTTCTGAGAAAATGCCAATGTTAAGGTTTACTGCGGACACACAGACACACAGACAGACAGACAGACGGACACACAGACACACAGACAGACGACGGAGGGTTATTACATAGACTCACTTTGTTACACAAGTGAGCCAAAAAATGTACTACTGAAGAAATGATGCAGTGGTCTACGGGGCATTCTAAAGTAGGTATGTATCCCGCTGACACAGCTTTGCAAGAACTTGGGTCCGGGAGCAGCTGGCCAACCCACCAGACCACGTGGGCCTCCAAGTTCCTGAGGCTGAATTCACCTAAACCATTTACACCGATGAGGCTGACCCCTTATAACTCAGGGTCTCCTCTCTGTCGCTTTGACACCTAGTAGTCGGCAAAAAGTGTTTGTGTCTGATTACGATGAGAGAGAGAGAGAGAGAGAGAGAGAGAGAGAGAGAGAGAGATTTGCAGTGGCGGTTATAGAAGGCGAGAGAGATAAAATAGGAGGTGCTGATGAATATAGGTCTGGTTTCAGGACATGAGAGAGAGAGAGAGAGAGAGAGAGAGAGAGAGAGAGAGAGAGAGAGAGAGAGAGTATAACAACAATCTCAAACAAGCCAAAAAACAAGAAGAAAACACAATAACCACAACAACAAAAAAAAACAAACAACCAAACAAAAAACAAACAAACAAACAAATACAACAGCAACAGCAAAAAACACCCCCACCCTCCCCCCACCTCCCTAAAACAAAACAACAACAAACAAACAAAAAAACCAACAAACAACAAACCAACCAACCAACCAAACAAACATAACAATAACAAAAAACCCCGAACAACAACAACAACAACAACAACAAACAACAACAAAACAAACCCGAAACAAAAACAAAAACCTTACGTGTACACTCACTTGAAGACTGTTCTATGTATATTATAGTACCTCTACTCCTGACGTGTTATAACCTTGCACCTCTCTCTCTCTCTCTCACACACACACACACACACACACACACACACACACACACACACACACACACAGAGCAAGGGTCAGTAAGACAGGGAAAGAAACACAAGCGATGTGTCGACGGTCGCGCAGTAGCAGATGGCAGGATATTCCATAAAACTACAGTTCACAACACTTAACGAGTCATCACCACGCTTTATGGGTTTCAGCATCGCGCCCAGACACACACTGTATTAGAGATGTGACGCTAGGTTGAACACCGCCATTGGCAAACAGAGCAAACGACATAAAATAGGGAATATGGACTTTTTATACGGGATAATCTCCACAAAATGAAAGGGGGGAGGGGGGGGCATTTCATTACGATCTTAATCGCGCATGTACAAAGGTCAGTGAGAGGGTAAACACGAGGCGTAAGTAAAATGGTCGGGGGGGGGGGGGGGGGGGGGGGGGGGGGGGGGGTAAACACGAGGCGTAGGTAAAATGGTCGGGTGGGGGGGGGGGGTTCTGGTGCTATCCGCTTTTGCCGTGCGTTGACTATTTTTTCACTTTGCACAGGACGTAACCAATACAGGAAAAACCAGAACAAAGTGAAACCAGGATTCGGACCGGGCATTGAAAATCCAACGCTCTACCACTACGGCTGTCCTGGCTTTCTCAGAGAGAGAGAGAGAGAGAGAGAGAGAGAGAGATGATATAAAACTTCATTTGTCAACGAGTAAAAGACTTTGGTCTAGTGGTCCAGTTTTCAGTCTTGCCGTTGTTAATGCCACACACACACACACACACACACACACACACACACACACACACACACACACACACACACACACACACAGAGTTGTCTACCTACGTACGGACGCAGGCACGACACACAAAAGGTACACTGGTATCAATGCAAACACCTGAGAATAAAAAGATACAGCTCATAGGTATCAATGCAAGCACATAAGAATGAAAAGGTACAGTACATAGGAGAGAGAGAGAGAGAGAGAGAGAGAGAGAGAGAGAGAGAGAGAGAGAGAGAGAGAGAGAGAGAGATGATGATGATGAAACTTTATTTTCCAACGGTTAAAGTTTTGACAGAGAAGAACGTCAATTTACAAACTTGCCGTTGCTACACACTACTAAAACACATCTAGCAAAGAAAATTAAAACATTAAAATCAAATATTTACAGCTAGCTCTCTCTCTCTCTCAAGCACTCATCCGCATACGCATGTTAGCACAGAGAGAGAGAGAGAGAGAGAGAGAGAGAGAGAGAGAGAGAGAGAGAGATTTCAACGTGAGTGTTTACTTTGTGCCGACGTGTCCTACGTAAGAAGGCTCTGACTGGCAAATGAGCCAAACCTTTCACGCCAAAGTAGCTGTTCTCGTTACCGCCCAGCACGCTCCAAATTACACCTTTCACAGAACGCAATAATTTCTCATCGACAAGGCTTTTCGGATTCATTAAGTCCCGGGCCGCTAACAGAGCCTGAAACAAGTCTCTTGAAACTTAAAAGCGAATCTACACATTTTCTCATTGACAGCATTCCGAGCCACCAAACCCTAAAAACAATCTCCCAGGATGCAAATAAGTATGAAACCAGCCCCTCGGAACTTACGGCATCCACGTATCTTCTCACTGGAACAGCAATTGGATTCGTCGAGCGAGAAAATCGCCGAGGCCGCTAACGGAACGTAACCCAGTAAGCCAAAAGGCTTACACTTAAGACGTTGATCTCTGGAGTCTGTCTGGACCCTGTGACCCCCCAGGTCAACCCTAGAGCTGCAATTTCCTGCAGCAAAGCACTCAGACGGTGCCAATCACACTCTATCTATCTGTGACCCCCGGAAAACGGCTTTACTGTAATCTGCTAGCAGTAGTCCAGACCGCCAGAAGATGAAAAAAAATGGAGCCGTACATTTGAAAACGTCTGACCAGAAAAGGGAACTCCATCAGGTAATTATGTTGTACCACACCCGGATTTTTCCATCAGCCAATAGCATTTTCATGAGGGTGAAAATTTTGCAGAGCTTATAACTTGGTGCAACTCTATATGTAAATGTTACCCGCAATTCAAAACACTGACACCTGAGCATGAATGCTTCATTTTCCTTCCCATGCAATGAGAGGGTCGGAACTGTGTCTCGCGGAAAGAAACGTGCAGCTCATTGCTGACTCTGTCTCTGGCCAAAGCTGTGAGGATAACAAGAAAAACTATAATGTTATTGCTACTGCTGTTATGTTGAGGGGGGGGGGGCGGCAGTCTTACACCTTGATACAACTAATCCGATTCATTTGACTGAAGAGGCCGGAGTCAGATTCCGACATTCACAAAGTCTGTTTGGAGCATTGTGGGGCGGCGGGGAATTTGACTCTGTGTCGGTTGGGTGGCAACTTGGGTTGGAATCAAAGGTGTGACAACTAGAAGATCCCACACCGACACTCCACCCGTTAGAAATCCCGAACGAAGTCGCACATTTTCTGTATCGCCCGACAGGTCAGTAAAGACTGAAATTACAGGTGTGGAAAATTTGAGACAACGAAAGGGGACTGTACTGTTTACTGATGGCTGCTGGTACATATTTTCACCGTAAGTTCGTAAATCGTCACTTAAAGTACTCATCTACCCGCGCGTAAACAACTTTTCAACAGTAAGATGTATTCCTTTTCAGATTCTTTTTCTCTTCAGTTTCGCTTTGTTGCTCCCTGCTGCACCCAACTTGGATGCGCCACGGACAGAAGATTTTCAATCGTGTTTCCCGAATAGTATGCTACATAACTCTAGTCTACAGAGGCTGGAGTATACGAACTATGGTACAACATGCTCCTTGATTAACGACCACCATCCTCTGGCAACAAGAGAAGCCATCTGTTTGCAAATCCACCCAAGATGGAGTGTGGCGACATGCCCATTTGGTGGGGGTGCTTGTAAACACTCACACACGCAATTCTCTCGTCCAAGGGGATGATCCTGGCAGTGGTCAGTCTAGGAACGCCAACAGCAACGACAACAGCGGATCGGGATGGATTCAGCAGATGAGCATTGGACTGTCAACCACAAGCACCGTTCATTCGGGCCGATATCGACCGTCGGGGGTTCTCTCCGGGTACTCGGGCATCCTTCCCCTCTGTTTTGGAAATGTTCTGCCCATAAAATTAAAAAATAAAATTAATGCAATTCTAAAATTTCCAAAATTGATTTGCTGAGCTGGCCCTTGGCACTGCGTGATTGTAGTGTGAGAGAATGCGTGTGATTCACGCGAGCGTGCGTGATGGGTTCAACTCGCGGCGCTTTGTCTATCTGGGATAAATCGCCGATATTAATGCGATTATTAAAATCAAATCTGCGTAGACCTTTCTCAGGTGCTCTGTCATTCCAGTTAGAGCTGGACATTAAACGCTAAACGTGAACAAGGAAGCCATTTTTTCCGCTTAAAAAAATCCCCTATCGTTTTTTCCCCAACCTTTCTTGTAAAACTTCCCTCTAAGACTCGGAGCACTGTTGTTCAAGTCTGTTGCTGCTCCCGAAAGGCGGAATCCATGAGATTGATTTTAGGTGAGAGAGTCGGGGAACACTCCATCAACACCTCACGAGCTTTCCCGCGAGAGTTTAGCGGAGCTACCAAGATTGCAGTCATACGTCAACGCTGTCTTTCAGACCAACACAAAACGAAGACAGGATAATGTTCCGCTTCCTGGTCGAGTTGCTTCTATTTTGAGTCGAAAACAACGTCGCACGAACCAAACATGAAAAGAATGGGTGGGTGGACTGATTTTTACATTTTCACGCCTTTTGTCCACGTCTAGGGTAAGTACAAACACATGCGCATTGGGAAAACGCCTGTGCAGATTTGCGCTCTGTCAGTTTCATAGGATAGGTATTTGGTGACGCTGCACCGCGGCGACGCGCTTCTCCCGGGGGAAGCAATCCGATTTTTCCGAAAGGGACAATAAAGTAGGGGGGAGGGACCCCCCAAAACCAAACAAAAGCAACCCCCCCCCCCCAAAAAAAAAAAAACAAACAACAAAAACAAAAACAAAAAAAACAAACAAACCCCACCCAACTCAACAACAACAAACAAATCAAAAAAGATATGATCGACAGTCCAGCACTAAACCAAATGACTTATCTCGACTCCCCCAGCCCCCCCTCCCCCCCCCCCCCCCGCACGAGCTAAATTTCCGGTCCTAACACTAACTAAGGCCACTGCGCGTATCACGGTACAAACACGGGTTGCGTATCCTCTGGTTGTGTGAACTGAACCTGTTTATGCACGTTGTCATTCACAGTCAGTGATACACCACCAAATGCGGCCGACCTGCAAGTCTGTCTGGATTGAATAGTATCCAGCTGGACTGTTCAGTTAGAGAAGCTGTCCCGTTACCGTATGGCCTGCCCCTTACGGCCGTCACCAATCACTCTTGCGGGGATGTTCCACTTCATCACGCAAAACCCACCACTGACGCACTGTTTTCTTCCCTTCATCACGCAAAACCCACCACTGACGCACTGTTTTCTTCCCTTCATCACGCAAAACCCACCACGCACTGTTTTCTTCACGGTAGATGATGTTATCAGCAGGCTGTAAAAGTTACGTCCTTTCAAACCAGTACGCAATGAAAGAGATGTTGATAGGTAGCTGGGTGCATGGTATCCGTCTACTCAGTGCATGGGGAGGGGGGGGGGGAGGAGGGAGGTGTCTATTGCGGTGCTAAATCAGTTTTAGTATTTTCTTAAAGAGATGTTTGTCGACATATCCAGTCTCCCGTTCGTTCGGAACTGTTTTGGTGCTGGGCAACATGTGTGGTGTAGACACACGCATAGTTCAAGACTCAATGCGAATCAAAATCAGCAGCAGGTGACGGTGTTGCTGTCAACCACTGGCCAGCACAGCCTCGGGTCGTTTCATTTCAAGTTCCCGCGGCCAGTACACGTCTATGTATTGCATTCAAAGCGATAACCGGGATAGCAAATGGTAGAGCGTTGGATCGACTTCCAATAATAATAATAATGAGTATTGTATAGGCGCTTTACCCAATTTCATGAATCGGCTCAAAGCGCCGCGAACTGAACCCAACACGCACGCTCACGTGAATCACACGCATTCTCTCACTCACTGGACATAAACACATTACAATCACATGGTGGGAAGGGTCAGCTCAGCAATTGAAATTTCGGAATTTAGAATTGCATTTATTTTTCAAATTTGGGTGGGCTGAACATTTCCAAAGCAGAGGGGGAAGAAGCCGGAGTACCCGGAGAGAACCCCCGACGATCGGCCCGAATGAACGGTGCCACATACGAGAAGGAAAAATTCTTTGCCCCGAGTGGGATTCGAACCCATGACCTCTCGCATTGGTGACCAGTCTCTTAACGACTAGACCACCGATCGCCCCAATGCCTGGATCGTGGCTTCGAATCTCGGTTGAGGCCATTATTTGTTCGTTGTCCCGTCTTTGATATCACCCATGTGTTTGCGGAAAGGGACGTTAAACTCCCAAACACTCACCCATGCACTCGCGGCATTCACGGAGATGGACTATTTCGCACTCAGAACCGCGACGTTTCCCATCTCTTTTGTAAAGCCTGGTGATTTGGGGAAAAGGCGCGTTCATTGCACGTAGAATGCTGCGAGATTTATCCTTGCAGCGAAACGAGTGTGAGCGTGCTGTAAGGTTAGAGAACAAGAACTTCTAATCTGTAAAGTGGCGTTTCACGTTCCCCTCTCCAAACCCTTCCACCGACGTGCTAAAAACGGCAGCCACTACAAGCCACTACAAGCCAGTAACACGTACTTGAAGGGAGTCAGTGTCTCCGCCAGACCGCTTCAACCATTTTGTTCTCCATTTTGGGAAAATCTGGTTAATATTAATATTAATAATAAATCACATTTCTACAGCGCAATTCTTGAAAATACGTCAACTTATTGCGCATTCACATATCACTCACACGCACGTAGAACACATCCTACAACAGCAGGCACCACGGGTACATATGAATCTGTAGAAGGCAAATTGAAACAGATAAGTTTTAGGCTCTGATCTGAAATATTACAGAGTAGGTTGCTGTCTCACGCTAGCATGCAGCGAGTTCCAGAATGTTGGGGGTGGTAAACCGGAAACAGCGTTAGCCTAAAGATTTCAAATTTCTCTGAGGAATTTCGAGAATCTTTTCACTGGATGAGCGGGGGTGTCCGCGACAGATTGTAGGTGCAGAGTGAAGCGGACAAATAAGGCGGTAGGGTACCATCGGTAGTGGGTGAGCGGTGGTCTAATAGGCAGCGCGTCGGATTTAGCCGCTGCGTTACTGAACGGCCGTCACCAATGTCATGGCGATGAAGCGTGGGTTCGAGCCCAGGTCGAGCTTGTGATATGTGATACCGGTTTTTCCTGGCTGCCGGGCTGCTTATCGGGGGTTTCTCTCCGGGTTATCCGGCTTTCCTCCCCCAGCAAAATTGTTTTTTTTTTGTTTTTTAAAAAGGCATTGGGTGGCGCTGCACTGCGGCGACGCGCTTTCCCCGGGGGAAGCAGCCCGAATTTCCCGAAAGGCACAATAAAGTTTTTTTTAAAATGACGATACGCCAGAACGGCTAGCTTGTACTGAATACAGAAACTGACCGGCGGCCAGTGCAGTTCGGGTTGCCTCAGTCGAAAGAAGCGCGTCGCCGCGGTGCAGCAGCACCCTCCCACGTCTTTTCGAATTTGCTGGGGGAGGAAGGCCGGAGGACCCGGAGCGAAACCTCGACAAGCAGCCCGGGAGCCAGAAAACGGTATCACATATCACAGCTCGACTTGGGTTCGAACCCATACTTCACGGTGACGGCAACGACTGCCGTTCAGCAAAAGCAGCTGCCAGTCAGACGCACTAATCAGCTTTTGTTCATTCATTCTCTCATTCTGTACGCATTGTCCTGTCCTCGGCCCCTCCCGTGTGGAACAGGATCTTATCTTATTATGGATGCGTGTGTCAAACAAGACGAAACACGCATCGTAAACGACTACATGTTGAGTTAATTCGGTGAGTAAATGAGTAAATGTTGAGTTATTTCGGTGAGTAAATGAGTAAATGTTGAGTTAATTCGGTGAGTAAATGAGTAAATGTTGAGCTAATTCGCTGAGTAAATGAGTAAATGTTGAGTTAATTCGGTGAGTAAATGAGTAAATGTTGAGTTAATTCGGTGAGTAAATGAGTAAATGTTAATTCGGTGAGTAAATGTTGAGTTAATTCGGTGTGTAAGTGAGTAAATGTTGAGTTATTTCGGTGAGTAAATGAGTAAATGTTGAGTTAATTCGGTGAGTAGTTGAGTAAATGTTAAATCGGTGAGTAAATGTTAAGCAAAATCGGTGAGTAAATGAGTACATTTGAGTGAGTCGGTGAGTAAATGAGTAAACGTTGAGTTAATTCGGTGAGTAAATGTTAATTCGGTGAGTAAATGAGTAAATTTTGAGTTAGTTCGGTGAGTAAATGAGTAAATGTTGAGTTAATTTGGTGAGAAAGGATCCCAGATCAAATTCCAGGTCACTCACCCTGGGATCTGATCCCATTAACCCCAGGATCTGCATCCGGATACCGTAACCACTACGCCGACCCCATCCCATGTTCCCGTAAATGTAATAGATAAAATAATGTTAGCAGGGCAAGAGGGTAAACGTTCATGACGCTAACACACTCCGTATGCTTCGTGGTTGTCGTAATAGATAAAATAATGTTACTAGAGTAAAAAAGGGTAAATACTCATTAGGCAGAAACGCTTTGCGTGCCGTCGGCCGCATGGCCCCCTTTCCCGCGTGATTTCTGCCCACGGCTCTACGGCCGAAGCGATCTTGAAGGTGCGTGTGCCATTCTGAATTACTCCTACACAAAAAACACAGGAACACATTGTTCGCTTCCGTCACTGACAAGGCAATCAGGCACCACCAGCACTATTACACAGAACATGTTTACACCAGCCAGTTTTACTGGGTGGGACCCGGGGTGATTCGTTTTCGTGTAACCAACCCGGTTAAAAGGGACCTGGGCCCGTATGTAGAACTCGAGGTTAATTTTACCCACGGCTACGGGTCTAACCCAGACTAGGACAAAAGAACACCCAAAACAAAATTAAATTTAAAAAAAAGGAATCGAAGAAAGAAAGACAAAAATCCTTCTGTAACGGCATAGGCACCTTGCTGGAATGGACCCGTTTCCTGATTTAAAAAAAAAAAAAACAACAACAAAAACTTTAACCCTAGAGCTAGTTTAGTTCGAGGTTAGACTCTAACCCGGGGCTAAATTCCATAACCCCGACTTTTACATGCGGGCCCAGGGTGGAACACGGGTCCAGGGCCAACTCGTAATTCAGATCTAAACATGCAGCTGGCGTCATGATATGATGCTTTCGTCAAGGCGTGACGGCGGGCATGACGTAAGTATTCCTACGTCATTGTCAGGGTTAAGGCGCGTCTTATTTCAGCCCGCAGAAGTCGGAGGAACCACGAAGTTCGTATTGTACTAGTACTGGAAAAATCATGTTACAGAGAGCACGACATCACCACTCGTATTTTGATCCAAGACGCAATCAACCCTCCGCTAAACCTCAGGGTTGATTTGCGTCTTGGATGAAAATACTCGTCGGTATGCAACAGCTTGATGGGGAATAACAGCTAAGTATTAATGCTGCCCTCGGTAGGCTCAGGCTGTGTTTGTCTGTGAACACACACTTTCTTCTGCCCGTTTTGAATAACAACGTTGAATGTGAAAGTGCGTATCGCCTACGGCAGTACTTTGGGCGCGGCACCAGAAGTCGAGCGGGAAAACCAGCCATGCCCCCGGACCTCCTGGCGTCGTCAGTAAATGATAGAAGCGGGTGGGCCGAGCTGAAAACACTCCCCATTACCTGCACATCTGAGCCACACGTCGATCCGAGACTTCACCGAGAGATGGATCAGCGGCGAGAGCGGCGGACAGACGGTGCAAGTGATTCCTCCTCGCCCCAGTATCTGGACCGGTCTCTGACAATCCCAGGGTGCACTGGGGTTCTTCAGACACTCGGCAAACACTCGACGACCTTCTCCATGCCGGCAGGGACACGTACGACACAGATGAAGAGGAATTAAGGACGTTGGAGAGAGATGCTCGCAGCTTAAGGACTGAGGACAGTTAGGATCGTTTGCCAGTCACACCGTAATTTGATACGGGGTCCTTGCACGCCTACCGCATACTGAATCACGTGATGCGAATTTCCTCAAATGTCCGAGCCCTTTAAATTTGATTCAGTATGCGGTAGACGCCAGTATCCGAAGCTCTCTGTGACCACAATGGTTTCAGACGCTATATTCTGTCCCCTGTGTTCTGATACACAGATTAAAGATATAAGCTCCCAACAAAAAGCTTTCCGAAGTGTGAAAAAGTATTACAGAGTCGACCGTGCAAGCATAGTCAACTCTGTCACAGCTGCAGAGTTTTCAGCGCGTCGGGGACCCTTATAAAACCAGAGCACGAGTTTGTCGTGACGTTATTTGGCTTTTGGTCAGTGAGCGAGACACATCGCTACAGTGTCCAGCGCCGGGATGTTGAGTGCTGCACGATCTTTCTCGCTCAGTGTCAAAGCGCAAACTGAGCCGTGAATCAGGCTGCCCTTGGCTTTTATTGGGGCTTCAGGGACGCTGAAAACTCTGCAACTGTGACAGAGTTGACTGTGCTTGCACGGTCGACTCTGTAAATTTTTTCACACTTCGGGAAGCTTTTTGTTGGGAGCTTAGATCTTTAAGCGCATTCAATGAAAAGTTTTCCACACGACGTTGTATGCCTGTCATCATTCGTATAGAGATTTTGAGTTGCTCGGCGTACCATGCCGACAAAACTACACGTTCGTACGATAGTCACCCTTGAAGCTACGGTTGTAATGCAGGGCCCGTATGTAATAGTCGAGGTTAGGGCTTTTAGCCCCGGGTTAGAGTCTAACCTCGACCTAAACTAGCTTTAGGGTGAAATTTTCTGTTGTTTTTTTTGTTTTAAATCAGGAAGCGGGTCATTTCCAGCAAGGTGCCTATGCCGTTATGGAAGGATTTTTGTCTTTCTTTCTTCGCTCCCTTTTTTCATTTAATTTTGTTTTGGAGTTTCTTTTGTCCTAGTCTGGGTAGGTCCGTAGCCGTGGGTTAAATTAACCTCGGGTTCTACATACGGGCCCAGATCTCACCTCGGGGTTTGGCCAGCAGACTTGTGTGCGCCGGTGTCTGGTCGTGTTTCACAAACGATATGAATGTCCTGGGACAAGAGCCATTGTCTGACTGATGGACGGATAACAGACCCACATTTTTTGGCTCTGACAGACTGATGTCGGCTCAAGTTGCTGTATAATCAGTCGCCAGTACAGCACAATCTGATCCCCAATGCAACAATGGTGCAATCAAAGAAGAAGACAGAACGGAAAATAAGAGTCATGTATAAGTGTGTGTGTGTGTGTGTGTGTGTGTGTGTGTGTGTGTGTGTGTGTGTATGCATGTGCTTGTGTGTGTGTGTGTGTGTGTGTGTGTGTGTGTGTGTGTGTGTGTGTGTGTATGCATGTGCTTGTGTGTGTGTGTGTGTGTGTGTGTGTGTGTGTGTGTGTGTGTATGCATGTGCTTGTGTGTGTGTGTGTTGTATGTGTGTGTGTGTGTGTGTGTGTGTGTGTGTGTATGCATGTGCT
Source organism: Batillaria attramentaria (assembly GCA_018292915.2). Classification (NCBI taxonomy): domain Eukaryota; kingdom Metazoa; phylum Mollusca; class Gastropoda; family Batillariidae; genus Batillaria; species Batillaria attramentaria. The sequence goes on from JACVVK020000587.1 coordinate 104,923, forward strand.
TGTGTGTGTGTGTGTGTGTGTGTGTGTGATGTGTGTTATGCATGTGCTTGTGTGTGTGTGTGTGTGTGTGTGTGTGTGTGTGTGTGTGTGTGTGTGTGTGTGTGTGTGTGTGTGTGTATGCATGTGCGGAGGGCGGGGGAGGGGGGCGGTTGGATATGGGAGGGCCGGCCGGCCTTCATTTTAATCAAATGCTTGTAGCTGTTTTGAAGCGGTCTGACGTTGGTTGAATTGGTTTTAATTGTACGCGTGTGTGGCTGATGTGAAGAATTTGAAAGTCTTCGTCCTCTGTATAAAAACTGGCTGACGTGTGCAGGAGAAAACAAACAAGGGACCTGACTTGGATGGAAAAGGGGTGGAAGATGGGGTGGGGATGGGGGTGGGGTTGTCAGCCGTCATTTCGTAGAGTTGTCATTATTTTTATTGTTGTGCTCGTGTGGCTGTTTTAGCGAATTTTAAATTACACCGTCCGGTGTGACAAACTAGCTGGAATTGGAATTGGAATTGGGGTTGGAATTACGAAGCAGCAGCAACAACAACAACAACAACAGCAGCAGCAGCAGCAAAAACAACAAAAACAGTCAAATATGAATGAAATCGGACGAGAAAGACTTCATTATTTCTTTCAGCTGTGTGCGTGGGTGGCCATTTTACTGCACTTTAAGTTTCGTCAAAGTGAACTGGCTCGAACGGGAAGGGATGTTGGAAAAGGGGGTGGGATGGGGGTGGAAGGGTTGCAGCCTTAACACTAGTGGTACAGAGCCCGGAACATTCCGTACTACCCCTATGGCTTTTTCAGCATAAGACAAAACAAATCAGCAAGACCAGGATTCATTTGTAGAACTCTCCTCCCAGCCATGCGTGCGTGTGTGGCCGGCTGTTTTAAAGCATTTACATTTCGCCGTCCTCTGGAACAAACTATCTATCATAATGAACAAAAACAGTTCAAGTGAACTGACTCGGAAGGGAAGGGAAGGGAAGGGGGAGGGGATGGAGGCGGGGGGGGGGGGAGAGGGGACGGCCTTAATTTGTAGCGCTCATTTTTAATCATGCGAAATCGTTTTTCCACCATAATTGAATCTGGCTTTCCGCATGCCGTGTGCGTGTTTACACTCGATAGGGCGTCTTGGTTGCACGTGACAGATCATCAAGACGCCTAACGATTGCTGCCCAAAGTTCTTGCGTAGCAGCTGCAGCTGGGTGCAGGCAAAAAAAGTCTCATTTTCTCCCGGTAATTTTCACACTTCCGTGCAATTTGATAAATGTGACCAAGTAAAGAGGAGGTAGTGTTTTTCTTGGCGTTTTTTTCTTTTCTTTTCTTTTTCTTTTTTTCTTCAGAAGGCAGGATGACATCATTCTGCTGATGTTTCTCGCTTGCCTGTTACCTCGGCCACTGACCTTGACCTTAGACCGATAGGGCTGCTGTGTCACTTCTGATCACCACTGTCTAACTATGTAAACTGGCAATGTTCGTAATGAGTTCGGGGGGGGGGGAGGGGGGAACTGCCGCTTACAAAGGTTCAAGGCTGTTTGCCAAATGAACACACACACACACACACACACACACACACACACACACACACACACACACACACACACACACACACCACCACCACCACCACCACCACCACCACCGCCGCCGCCGCTGAGAACAATAAACAAAGAAACAAACAAACCAGCATTTGCATTTTGGAAATGTTCTGTTTTGTAGCTTCGGGTGCGGCGAGTAAGTGCATCCGGGCTAGGCGGTGTGGAGGGGCGTTGGACTGTCAGTGTCATGTTGTAGAAAGTCGTGATTCCATGTTTACTGCGTCAGCAATCTAAACAATGTCAAATGTACTTTGTGCCCCGCTCGTCACGGTTGTCGGACCTGAATGGCCGCACTGGACATCTTTTGCGGGGGAGGTGGTTTGTCGCTAGGACACGTGGCAAGATCGCAAGTATGCTAGATCTCTCGCCCTCTCTCTCTCTCTCAGTTGACACGTCCGCTGTGTATAATCCCTAACACTTACACGATATTGACGTTGCAGCGACGCTGCCCATACCAGCTCCCGCTATTTTCATCTCTAGTCTTACTGAAAAGCGGCCAATGAAATTGTGTTTTTACTGCACGAGGACTGTCCGCGCGTGACGTCATTCTGAGTGATAACGTGTGGAAACGTTATAATTTTTCTCTGCTTTCCTTAGCACCGTTGTGTTTTGCTTTGTTTTCCTGGAGTTTTCTCAATAGTTGTGGGCTCGTTTCCTGGTGCTGAAGCACTACCATAGTTAACGCATGTCTATTGTTTATACTTGTTGTCACCTTTTATTGACTCAGTACTGACTATATTATCCACTATTACGGTCAAAACTCGTCTGATCCTCAGATATATATCTGTAACATGACTCGCACTGCTCGAAACAACACTTCACCTCCCATACAAAAAATCAACATAGGCCACTTAAATGTATACCACATTTGCAACAAAATACCTGATGTCACTGTTCTTCTTAATCAGGAGCAACCATTCCATATTTTTGGTTTTACCGAATCCAGACTGAAACCTCCAATAAGTGACGACACAATTTCTATTCAAAATTATTCAATCATCCGAAAAGATGCTGTTTCCCCCGGCCACACAGGCATCGTCGCTTTTATTCACAACTCCATCACCAGCTGTGTAGTCCGACGGAAAGACCTAGAGTCGGATAACGTGGAGAGTCTCTGGCTGGAAATGAAATTAAACAAATCCTCCCCTACGTACATAGGTTTCATTTATAGAAACCCAGCAGCTACGTTCACGTGGTATGATGATTTTGTCTCCATGATGGACAAGGTTAGTTGTTGCAAAGGTGACGTACACATCCTGGGTGATTTTAATATTGACTTGATGAAACCCACCAACACAGCATGGACATATACCTTCTCTTTATTTGGTCTTAAGCAAATGGTCACGTCACCCACCAGAGTTGCATCTTCCTCCACCACGCTTATAGACCACATATATACTACAAATACCACGGCCGTGAAAAATGTACATGTACCCTCCATCTCCATTAGCGATCACTTTCCTGTATGTTTTTCACTGTCAACGAAACGTGACAAGCCAATTCCCAAAAATCACACGTCCATTAGGTACAGATGTTTTAAAAAGTTCAATGAAGAAACCTTTCTCATAGACCTTGCTATTACACCATTCTGCGATGTATACCATTACAATGACCCAAACGAGGCGCTGGCGTGTTGGTACAGACTGTTCCTCGGTGTTTTAGATAAACACGCACCTATTAGAGAAAAAAGAGTAAAACATCCCTCCATGCCGCCATGGCTCTCAGATGACATAAAGAAGGCAATGAAGCTAAGAGATAACCTTAAAAAAGAAAACAAAATTGACGAGTTCAAAAAGCAACGGAACATGGTTAAATCTTTAGTTAGAAGGGCACAGAAATCTTTCGCAGAGCAAATCATAGCAGACGGAAAAGACAGTCGGAATATTTGGAAAGCCATCAACATGTTTACCCGGGGCAAAAAAACAAAACGTACATTCATTCCATCCGAACTCTCACCGAACGATTTTAATAATCATTTTTTAAACATTACTGATTCCATAGTCCAATCTAATCTCAATAACCCTGAAGACTATGTATGTCCTGAAGAACTCCGCAGTCACTGTCAGTCAGCAAAAGAAAGTTTTTTCTCTGTTCCACCCATGACAGTCTATGAAGTTGGGAAATCAATCTCTGCTATAAAGAGCAAGGCGTGTGGTCCTGATGCAATTAACATTAACATCCTTAAGTTGTCACTACCCTACATTGTGGAATCACTCACATATATTTATAATCTGTCACTCCAACACAGTATATTTCCAGACGAACTCAAGAAAGCCAAAGTAGTGCCTATTCCGAAAAGTAAAGATCTCCACAATCTCAGTGACTACCGTCCGATTTCAGTTTTATCAGTCCTGTCCAAACCACTGGAAAGACATATCCATAACCACATGCTCAGTTTCCTAGAAAAACAGCATCTTTTGAATCCGCTCCAATCTGGTTTCCGCCCTCAACATTCGTGCCACACCGCACTTGTCCGCATCGTCGACACTTGGCTATCTGCCATCAACAAGTCCCAACTAACTGGTGCGGTCTTTCTTGACCTGAAAAAAGCCTTTGACTTGGTGAACCACAGCATTTTGTTAAAGAAATTGTCCCTATATATCCCTGATCCTAAGACAATCTCCTTATTTTCCTCATATCTCCAAGGTAGAAGGCAGAAAGTCTATCTAAATGGTGCGTTTTCTGAGGAAGGTGTTGTTAAGCTCGGTGTGCCCCAGGGCTCTATCCTTGGCCCGATTTTCTTTTGTTTATTCATCAATGATATGCCCCTCTCCATCTCAAACCCTAATGTAAGCTGTGATATGTTTGCTGACGACTCCACGCTCCATGCGTCGGATGTGCATGAGTCAAAAGTAAACGAAGTATTGCAGCACAGCCTCACTGAAATCTCCCAGTGGTGTAAAGCCAACCACATGGTAATTAGTACCACCAAAACCAAAAGCATGCTAATTACAACGCGCCAAAAACACCAAACGCAAACTATCTCCCCTACGGTTGTCAATTGGGTTCGAGTCTATCGAGCAGGTCTCGAACCACCGTCTACTAGGTGTCATAATTAACGACCAACTAAAGTGGGAAAACGCATGTTGATGGTCTCTGTAAATTATTGTCAAAAAATGTATTCTTGCTATCCAAACTAAGTCGCCTAGTTAGCCCTGACATCTGCAAGCTATTCTTTCATGCCCACGTGCAAAGTCATCTAGATTTTGCGTCCACTTTGTGGGACGAGTGCAGCGAAAATCAGTTCAAAAAGGTAAACTCCGTTCACCGGCGCGCTGTCAAACTCTTACACTCGGGTAATTCTAGTACCGAACAAAAGTTTAAAATCCTCAAACTTCTACCTCTTAAACAGCATCTGGAGTTTAACAAATGCTTACTGATGCACAAAATTGTCTACTACAAAGCCCCAACATATCTCCATCAACTATTTAATTTCGAACATGATAAACAACATAACACAAGGAACAGTCTGCTCCCAGTGCCTCGTCCAAGGGTTGATATATATAAAAGTAGCCTGTCTTTCTCAGGGGCATCCATGTGGAACTCTTTACCACTGAGTATCCAAAACGTTTCCAAATTCATAAACTTCAAACAAATTCTACACGATACGCTTATCTGACGATGTATATAGAAATGTGTTACATACATGTTTTGCAATATTAGAGACGACTGTAAATTTCTTACTTGGCATACAGCCAGTATCATCAGCACATGCCACGTATGTTTTGATTTGTTTATCGTGTGTATTTTTCTCTCCTGTATTTCCCCTAGATAGTTTATACTTTTCTTTTTTTTTAAACATTTTTATTGTTTGTTTGTTTGTTTTTGATTTTTTTCTCAATACCCTTTAATGTAGAATAGCAGGACAGCATGTAAGATAGGCAGCAATGCCTAAATGCTCTATCCTGAATAAAAAACGTTTCATCATCATCATCATCATCTCTTAAACCTCCAGCGGTGAGCGGTGGTCTAATAGGTAGAGCGTCGGACATAGCCGCTGCGCTGCTGAACGGCAGTCACCGCAGCCACGGCGAAGCGTAGGTTCGAGCCCAGGTATAGGCTGTGATATGCGATACCGGTTTATGCTGACTACCGGGCTGCTCATCGGGGGTTTCTCTCCGGGTTGTACGGCTTTTCGCCCACAACAAAATTAAAAAACAAACAAGACAGATAGGTTGGGTGGCGCTACACTGATCGCGGCGACGCGCTTCTCGCGGGAGAGTCAGCCCGAATTTCCCGAAATGGACAAGAAAGTAGTTTTTTTTTTTTTTTTAAAGTGGATAAAAAAAAAAGCCCCGCACCTCTTCTCCTCTGTCAGATGTGTGTGTGTGTGTGTGTGTGTGTGTGTGTGTGTGTGTGTGTGTGTGTGTGGCCGCTGTTTCGTTTTAGGGCCGTTTTATGGACTGTAATTTCGCTTCATGTTCATTGTTTTTTTGTGTCGCATCTGCGTTTCCTCAGGACGTGATGCAGTTACCGTTACACCCACACTAACATCTAAGCAGCCCCATTGGCGTACAACACGGAAGAACGGAAAATACTAGTGGTTTTACCAGAAACCAAACCTACACACTTTTAGGAGACCAGTGGAAATTTTAACGGTAATTGCTGCTGCACAGCGTGACATTAGCTTGTTTCCGTGTAAGATTCTCTTTTTGGCTCACTTGTGTAACAAAGTGAGTCTATGTAATAGCCCTCCGTCGTCTGTCTGTGTGTCTGTCTGTCTGTCTGTCTGTCTGTCTGTGTGTCCGCAGTAAACCTTAACATTGGCCTTTTCTCAGAATCTACAAATAGCAGAGGCACCAAACTTGGCCTGTTGATAGACAGCCATGAGACCTTTCAAAACATACCATATTGATTGACCTTGACCCAAGGTCAAGGCCACTAAAGCTGTCTGTTTGCTGGGTTTCATTGGCATTTTCTCAGAATCTAGAAAAGCCAGAGACATCAAACTTTGTGTGATTATAGACATTGACAACACCTTTACTGACATACCTGTATTCAGTGGCTTTGAGTCAAGGTCAAGGCCATACAAGCTGTTTGCGGAAATGCTTCCAAAACCTTAACATTGACATTTTCTCAGAAACAATAAATGGCAGAAGCACCAAACCTGGCTTGCTGATAGACAGCCGTAAGACCTTTCAAAACATACCATATTGACTGACCTTGATCCAAGTTCAAGGTCACCAAAGCTGTCTGTTTGGAAATTTTACATTGGCATTTTCTCAGAATCTAGAAAAGCCAGAGACATCAAACTTTGCGTGATGATAGACATTGACAACAACTTTACTGATATACCTGTATTTAGTGGCTTTGAGTCAAGGTCAAGGCCATACAAGCTGTTTGCGGAAATGCTTCCAAAACCTTAACATTGACATTTTCTCAGAAACAATAAATGGCAGAAGCACCAAACCTGGCTTGCTGATAGACAGCAGTAAGACCTTCCAAGGCATACTGTTTGAATGACCTTGACTGAAGGTCAAGGTCACTAAATCTGTCTCACTGGAAATTTACAATTGCCATTTTCTCAAAATCTAGGGATACCAGAGACATCAAACTTTGTACGATGATAGACATTGACAAAACCTGTACTGGCATACTTGTATTCAATTTCGTGAGTCAAGGTCAAGGCCACTCAAAATGTTTTGCGGAGTTCTTAACGTTAGCATTTTCTTAGAAACAACAAACAGCAGAGACACCAAACAAGGCACAATGATAGGCAGCAATGAGACCTATGCAGACATAGCCTTTTGAATGAACTTGACTCAAGGTCAAGGTCAATACAGCTGTCTGTTATGAAATTTTACATTACCGTTTGTACAGAAGCTGCGAAAACTAGAGCTATCAAACGTGGCATAAAGATAGTCATTGATAAGCTCTTCACTTACAGATCTCATTTGAATGACCTTGACCCAAAGTCAAGGTGATACACGCTGTCCTTGGAAAACTGTTATGTTGCCATTTGCCTTTTTCTTAGGAACTATGAACACAAGAGACATCTTACTTCAGGATAGACAGTGATAGCTTTACAAACATACTCTTTTGAATGACCCTGACCCATCTCACAAGTGAGCCAAGGAGGCTTTGCTCCTCTAGTTTCATTTAAAGGCCCATTTTCTGGCGTGCGTAGGTTCACAAAACGTTTTGAGCTGTGTGGGTGATGCCCAACTCTCATCACCGTCTCCAAAGCATACCACTTGAACACGAACAATAGACGACTCCACCCCTGTCAATCAAAAGGGGCGAGCCCCTAGAATTCAGCCACGGACGAGCCGTCGCCTAATGAGCACAACAAACAGGGAAGCACGTGTAGTTCAATATGACTGAGACATGGAAAGAAAGCAGTAAGTCTGTTTACGTCATTTGAGGAAAAAGACCATGACGTCAATCTCTTTCATCTTGAAACCACCCCTGTTTTCCATACAATGACGTCATAGAAGTAATGTGCTTTGCCACTACACAGCAGAGTAAAGGGGCGAGGCTTTGCCTCAAGGCTTGCCGAGTGGAGTCGTCTATTGAATACGCATAATTATTCCAAACATGTCAGGCTGGATTCCAAGATGCGTCCTTTAACGTCACCTGTAGAGTTTGCAAACCTTAAAACGCAGAATTAGCGTGTCGCGTAACGGTTCTTCCAATGTAACAGAGGGAGTGGTATGGAACTGCGGCCGGAAATGAGACTGAGAAACACGAGCAGTGATGTTTTCGCAGGAAGAGGAGAGGATTGTGGGTGTGATGACAACAAACTGTTGATGGAACGGGCATCAACAAACGGAAGGGTCTAAAGAGCTATAGACTTTTTGTCCAAGGAGTGTTTTTCATTTAAATGAGTAAAAAATGATGAAAACCACAAACGCTAAAAGCAGGAATGAGGAAATGCGGAAACTGAATTAAAAAAAGAAAGAAAGAAAGAAGCGGAAACACACACACACACACACACACACACACACACACACACACACACACAAATATATACGCACGCATTTACACACACACACACACACACACACACACACACACACACACGCACGCACGCACGCACGCACTGCACGCACTGCACGCACGCACGCACACACACTCGCTACATGTAGCAAAAAAAGCCTCCGTCGAAAAAACATTTAGGAAAGTTTACAACAATTTTTTTTTTTTACTTTTCTTTTACGTCATCCTGAAGGGTTTATGTGTTATATTTTATTTCACTCTTCTCCACATTCGTCTATCTATTTGACATTTTGCGTCCTCTCTCTCTCTCTCTCTCCCTCCCTCCCTCTCTCTCCGTGCTATCCCAGGGACGTGCAAACTTGAACCTTATTGGTTTTTATGTGTGAAGAGTTCCGTGTGCAAATCAGACGACAGCGTGACGACATGGGGCGTTAACCGATGGGCCATTTCACAGCTAGCATCAAAACGCTATCAACAAATCACAAAATGCATTTTACACGTGCGTAAACTCTGGGGCAAAAAAAGGGTGTACCTTATTATCATACGCTCTCCTCTTTCTCACGGGGGTCAGTCAAGATAGCGGAGAGTAGATGTGGTGCTACTAGGATTCAAAACGTTTGACGACGTGTGTTGTCAGGTAAATCTCAAAGTGTGAAGTATGAGCACACGTATTACAGTGTTTGATGTCGTTTTCCGGTTGGCAAACAGTCTCCTCCTTTCACACAGACAAACAATAATAATAATAACTGATAATAATTAAGTATTATGCACGCGCTTTATCCAATTCCTTGTGTGTGTGTGTGTGTGTGTGTGTGTGTGTGTGTGTGTGTGTGTGTGTGTGTGTGTGTGTGTGCGTGTGCGTGCGCCTTAAGCGCAGCGGGTCCTTTGCATTTGGAGAGCAACGCTCTATTAAAAGATTATTATTATTATTCAAATTCAAAAATCGCCGTCTCAACGTTTAAATCGACGTAGCAGCAGGAAAACCTCTGCCATCTTGATTGACCCCTTGTTTTTTCGAACACATGTTGAAACGACCTTAACTACGTCACAGAGAAATTTTAGCACCGGTCGTATCACGACCCAAAAGTGACGGTGACCCTCCCTTCCTGTTTAACGACAGGAAAAACTGCTAGGAAGCATGTCCGAACTCACAAACTATTTCAGCAGGCGTATAAAAGTCCGTTAAAACCTTCCCCCAACTTTCATGTACAGTTCTGGTTCGGTGAATCGCTTGTGCATTGTCCCAGCAGTGGCTGTAGTAATGAGAATGTCTGTCAAGCTTCGCTGCTTCGCTTCGGTGAAAGGACTGTCGGGTCTGCCTCTCATCTGCCTCGTTTGGTTCGCTTTGCAGGGTAAGCATCATTGTTGGGTCGGTCTCATGGTTATGACTAAAGTGTGAAGTGAGTAATTTGTCGAACTGTTTAAAAAAGTTTTTATTCAGCTATTCTTTTGATGTTCATATTATGTATGTATGTATGTATGTATGTATGTATGTATGTATGTATGTATGTATGTATGTGTGTATGTATGTATGTATGTATGTGTTGTATTTACTGATATCTTCATTTCTTCACGATGCAGGTCAGGCTGCTGGCTTAAGCGGACATCACAGTCACGGCCACTACACTACCCGCTCATCCAACCACCACAACCAGCACCCGGGCCGAAGCAGAACACCCTACTACGTCAACGGCAAACCTGGCAACCACATCATCAACCCCTCCTACAACCTTTACAGGGGACAGACCCAGGATGGGGCGAAACCTACACCAGCCCAAGCCCCACCCCCGGGTCATTCCGTCACCAGCAAGCCGACCTTGTACGTGTTGAACAATCGCCCGAAATATGTCCTTGTTCCTGGCAGCAGCTACACGGCATACAGCGAGAAGGATGCGCAAGGGACGACCAAATACCCCAACACGGACAACACGGGCGAGTATGTGTATCCCATTTCTCTAGAAGGTGACACCATTTCAAACCACGGCGGGGCACATGGGAACGATAGAGAGTCGGCCCGCTCGGGAAGTTCAGCGAATGACTATCCCTACTCCGAACATGACCAAGACCCTTTCAGTTTTCTCCGGTTTACGAGCTATGACGAGGGGAAGCAGGGACAAGACGCACAGAACCACCACCGTGACGAGACACCCACCATCACACACCCACAGCAACACCCACCCACCAACACATACCCACAGCAACACACAGAGCAGAGCTACCCTGGAGGGGATCAGCGGCAAAGCTCCATTCCTGGTGCGTCGCCGCCGCGGAGTGATGGTGACGTCAGAGGTTCCTTTCGTGGTGATGACGTCGTTGCGGTCACGGACTGCGCTTTGCTGGAGGAGTTTGATTCGGACATGATGGGGAGGACGCATTGCCTGGCGGCCAAAACCTGCTCTTCTATACACATGCGGAGGGTAAGGTTTCATTCAGTTGCTGTTCTTTACAATCCATCCAGTTATTTCTACCGTCATTTGGAAAAGGTGTATTAGAAAATACAATACCCTTTAGCCCTTTTTGCCTGTTTTTGATTTTCGTCAAGTTATGCCCACTTACCGCCATTTTTCGAGCTTAGCTTGCTACATGCAGCTGCGTCAATCTCTTAGAGTGTAGTAGATGCATAATATATGCCGTACAAACTTATACTTTGTCAGATACAAGCCTAAATAGCAAGCTAGTGTGATTTCACCTTCGTATCACCACCCGCACAGCGTATCACAAACCAAGGGCGTTTACCCACTCTGACACAGCAGAGGCTCGCAGGCCTGCTGCTTGTGTTATCTACAAATGCTTGTCTATAGGAGTCCTGATCGATATGGAAAAGGAAGCCTTACAGGTCGTGTTGTGAAAAGATCGGGCTAAATGTCTGGATATGCCGCATGGCATGATGTCATTTCAGTCGCCAACTACGCATTAGTTTCGTAAATGACAACAGTTTCGCCTTTCTTTAAGTTGAAAGGGCCTTAAACAGGTATTTGCGGATGCTAAGACGGTTGTAAATACCCCCTCCCCCCCAAAAAAAAAAAACAAAAAAAAAAAACTCTCAAGCAGAAGGGGTTTTTCGAAATCACGTCAGTGTAAACAGCAGGCTTAGCAAATCAACTTGCTTAATCTGCAGCCAGTGAAAGGTGATAAGTCTTGTTAGCAACCTGGCGGCTGGGGAAAAAACTTTGGCACGGGAGCTTTTCACTTTAACGTGTGTGTGTGTGTGTGTGTGTGTGTGTGTGTGTGTGTGTGCGCGCGCGTGCGTTTTGAAAACAGAACTGCGAAGGTCACGAGTTGATTCGTACAGCAGACGGCACGTGCAACAACCGTCAACACCCACAGTGGGGGGCCGCTTTTCAACCCTTCAAACGCTATCTGACGCCCGCCTACGCTGATGGTAAACACACACACACACACACACACACACACACACACACACCTTGCTGGATAAAACAATGAAAGTCCTTCAATTGTCAGAGGATGGTTGTATGATGTTATTTGATGTGAAAACCATTTCTGAAAGGTCCGTGTTTCCATATTTTTGTGCTCACAAATTGCTTTGAGCTCTCTCTGTAATGTCTGACGTCGCACGACTTAGAAACCTGAACTGTGACAGCATCTCCAAGGTTGACATGAGCAACAAGGAGGCTTCACGCGACGCAAATACGGAGGAGTCAGCTAAGTGTTGCAGCGAAAGAGGGGCTGTTTGGATTGTTGCTCACACAGCTTGCAGACGCAGCATTTGTAGCTCTGCTAATCATTAAGACAGGCTATTTTGACGGTACCGGCGTACCCACAAATATGCTAAAACACAACTTGGCTTAGAACTGTGAAGATTCGAATTTTTTTCTGCCCCAACTCTTTGCCAGCACCAGTGGTGTTCCTCCCAGGTCATGGGTGGAACCTACGGAGGACTCGGAAGCTGGGACAATTATTTTTATTGTGCATGATGATGGAGATGAGGATGATAGTAATATGGAGGTCCGTGTGGTTTGTTACTGCGGGACAGGGCCGCATTCCCCGTTTCCTGTCATAAATATCCCGGCATTAACCAGGCCCAGGAACTCATCATCCACATCATAAGACGTGTCATACTAAGGGAAGCACCCCCAAAGTCGCACCCGTGAAGTGGGTGAAACTCGGCTGTGTGGCAACAGCCTCCCCATCGGGCCCATAGCACACCCGCTCTGGGTAGGAGCCGACCTAGGAAGGAAAAATCCCGCTTGCCTCGGCTGGGACTCGAACCCGGGTCTCCCGGTCCATGATCCGAAGTGCTAACCACTGCACTACGGGGGCCGGTAAGATTAGTAATCTTGGAAGATGTGCGTTTAAACCCACTCCGCTGCTGGTGAGTTATTCATGTACCGAAAGTAGGTTTTTGGGACAGGAACAAAACATAAACCACAAACACCAAAGAAAAAAAAGGTGGTAAAAAGGAAATCAGTGCTTTTAACTTACGCCCGCACGATTTTGCCAGCTCATGAAACGCGAGCAAAATTTTCTCACCTTTCACCTTCAAAGAGTTCTCAAATGGGAGACAATGCGCACGCTGCCTGTGAAGAGAGGAGTGGTTTTCAGTGGTCGCACATCCAGCTCGTTGGATCGCTGAATCATTGAGCTGTTCCAGTGTGCGTTAGTTAGCCAGCTCCGTGTCGTTAACGGCCCCAGGACGGCCTTAAAACTCCCGCCTAAACTCTGCTCGTTGGGATTATTACATTCCGTTGAGAACATAACCAGGCACATAAACATAGTGTTATTCGGTGTTCATCACTCTTGGAAAGCCCTGCTGGTTGTACGAGGGGTCTGGCAAAAGTCCTGTCACGCGTGTTGTCAAACGGAAACCAGTAAAAGGCAAATGTTCAGAGTGAAAGTCAAAGTTAAAAAGGTTTATTCCTTTAGACCCTTCTGGGATGTGGAGGAAAGATAGAAAATCAGAAAATCAGTGTAGGAAACTTCAAATGTACAGAGGACAAGATAAAAACACAATAAAGAGTACAATGACACTGAAAAATGTGCACAAACTCGGGTGTGTATTTAGTTCAGCGCTTAATGTTATGACCAAGAATAAAAACAGAACGTTGGCGATCCCAGAAATCGAACATCTACAGCCATGCGTTGTGAACGTGGTTAGAAGTGCCCCTAGTCTAAACAGCTTGAGGCTGGAAGTGCCCCGAGTCAATGCAGCTTGAGGTTCGAAGTGCCCCTGGTCTAAACAGCTTGAGGCTGGGAGTGCCCCGAGTCAATGCAGCTTGAGGTTAGAAGTGCCCCTGGTCTAAACAGCTTGAGGCTGTAAGTGCCCCGAGTCAATGCAGCTTGAGGTTCGAAGTGCCCCTGGTCTAAACAGCTTGAGGCTGGGAGTGCCCCGAGTCAATGCAGCTTGAGGTTAGAAGTGCCCCTGGTCTAAACAGCTTGAGGCTGTAAGTGCCCCGAGTCAATGCAGCTTGAGGTTCGAAGTGCCCCTGGTCTAAACAGCTTGAGGCTGGGAGTGCCCCGAGTCAATGCAGCTTGAGGTTAGAAGTGCCCCGGGTCTAAACAGCTTTGGGCTGGGAGTGCCCCGAGTCAATGCAACTTACAAGCTCCTGCAAGCCCTAGTGACGGTTTCTAAGGGCTCAGGGAAATGTCTATTTCTTCTGCAGGCAAAGCAGGCTTGGTGGTCCGAAATGGGGACTTCAGCATAGAGAAAGTTAAACCGGCTGACGGCATCTGCGACATTTCAGTTCAATTCAGTTCCAGACGGAATCTCTGCTCTCGGAAAAGTCCATAATTATGCGCTCATCCTATCTCTCAGAAATCTCCTCAATGTCGTGTTCGAGACTGTACCAATGTTGGTTTGGTTCACACTGACCTTATCATGACCTTTTAGGTTCGACCGTCGTTCGCACCACTGCCTCTTTGTGCGCCTCTGTTCTGCAGGCTTTGTCACAGGACTTTTGGTGCACCCCATGTAAAATCGGAAACGGACCGGCACAGTTCGAACAGATTATCACGTCACAATGACCGCAGAGAAAACTCATCCTCACAGAAAGGATATTGCCCGATTTGTCGAGTGCCGCATCGCTTGGAGTGAATACGTGCCGTTCTATCTTCCCTCGAGAACACGCAGGCCGAAAACGTCTTTAACTCATTCAAGACGGGCCGGTTTTTCCTCAGCTATCTCCTGTCGACGGGCCGATCTGTGAGGTCCAGAAAAAAAAATCCAAAAAGAAGATACAAACGTGAAATGTTCAGGGTAGTTGACTAACATACTTACGCAGCTATTGCTGAAAACTGAACTTTCAACCTTAAACATCTTTGTGCTTAGTCATGTTAGATCAAAAACCACGATCCGCATATGCGGCTGTTCGTCTGAAACCGATGTGCGCTGTAGGGTCGCATATGCGGCCGTTCGTCCGAAAAGAGTTAATGTGTGATAAGAGGAATGTGTTGCTCTCCATGTATACGTCAGACGAAAAGCTTTGCTAAGTGTCACAGATAAAGAGACTAGAAGCCACTATGACTTGGAGACCCATTTGTTCAACTTCCGAAGACAAAGAACTAGCTGTACCGGCAAATAGATTTTTTGAAACGGCCAGGCAAAGGTACTGTTATAACACTGTTGCAAAGGTTTCGTCTGGAAGTAGGTTGAGGGGTGGTGGGGTGGGGGGTGGGAGGAGGGGGTGTCTTAAACTCATAGAGTTGTCTCCCTGCAGAGCTGTGAAACTCCAAGATCCTGTTGTAGCCTATTTTACCGACTTCAAATAGTCTTTATGCTTTTATGTTAAGTCTTAACAAGCCCACGCAAATACGTGGCGGAAAAGGACGTTAAACTCCCAAACACCCACCCACCATCAACCCGGATGTTATTCATGACATTCTCAGCCCAACAAATAACATGTGTTGTTTTTGAAAGCACACGTGTACAAGTGTAGCGCCCCGGGTGTGGGGTCGTCGTGGTTGTCGGGAACGCTATTAGTTTAAGCGCACGGTTACACGACTGCCAGTCTGCATGTTGCCGTACTCGGCTGCCTGCTGGCGGGCAAGTGATCCGCGGCACACGCAGCCTGCGGCGTTGCAAGGTTTGGGCAGTGACTGGTCAGTTGGCTGTACGGGGCTGCCAGTGGCTAGCTGCCTGCCAGGAAAAATAGAACGGCTTTCTATTCCCGCGCCAGCACCGGCAAGGGGGATTTGCCAGCTGGCAGCCAGCGATTTAATTAGGGTTGCCAGCGTTGCCAGCCCTGCAAGTACCAATCCTGGCAACGTGTAGCAGCGGCCCTTAGTGAGCTACTCTGACATGTGTGTTTAGGATGACTGAAGTGCGAAAGAGTATTGCATCATACTGTCGGGCCTACGTGCCACACACATCTCCGCACACAGTCACTCATCAAACTTACACTATCTCTCGAAAGAAACAACTGACAAGAGAGTAAAATTCAGAGTGTTCACTTATTCCAATAAAAGTTACATGCGGATCATATGAATCGTTAGATGTAATAAGGCAACACAGATTCGGCTCAAAATATATGAGCGTGATGATTAATACTTGTCGGGCAACAAACTAGAGACTACCGTAAACACTACTCTACAAATATAACAAAAGAATGCGGGGCAGAAACTAAGCTGCTAAATGTGGGACGGGGCGCTACACAAGTGCTCACACGCTGTACGTCCCAGTGTTTGGATGCCGGACACTCATTTCCATGCATGGGCTAATGGTGAATCTGGCCAACCATTTCACCTCTTTTCTCCTTGGGGAAATATTTTAGATGGGTATTAAAAAAAAAAATCTTCACATATAATTCTGTCCCCCAAAATGACACACAGTCAAATCGAGTTTTAAGCCTCCCGGCTCCCTAGCTGTGGGTAATAGTGACGTAATTTCATTTCCCCCAGTGCGTAATGTGATCGCAGCACGCGTAACACACATGCATCGTGTGTATTGTGTTGCGTAATTTGATAACGTGAGGTGCGATGGGCGTGCAGGAACTACAGATGTCCCGACTTAATTCTAACCTACGCCGGCATCATACAGGATTTTTCCATATTCAGCTCAAAGACACGCTGTAGGTCACGCGTCAAAACCCCTCCTCCTCCCCTACCCCCTACCCCACCCCCACCCCCCAACCCCAAAGAAAAAAAGATACAGGGTGTTTCAGTTGTTGCTGTTGTTGTCGGTTGTCTTTTTTGTTCTGTTTTTAAAAGGTTTAGCTTCGTGTGTGTGTGTGTGTGTGTGTGTGTGTGTGTGTGTGTGTGTGTGTGTGTGTGTGTGTGTGTGTGTGTGTGTGTGTGTGTGTGTGTGTGTGTGTGTGTGTGTGTGTGTGTGTCTGTGTGTGTGTGTGTGTGTGTCTGTCTGTGTGTGTGTGTCTGTGTGTGTGTGTCTGTGTGTGTGTCTGTGTGTGTGTGTCTGTGTGTGTGTGTCTGTGTGTGTGTGTGTGTGTGTGTGTGTGTGTGTGTGTGTGTGTGTGCTTTGAGCGCAGCGAGTCTTTGGTACTTGGAAAGCAGCGCTCTATTAAAAAAAAAACAAAAAAAAAAACCGATGTATCATTATCATTATCATAATCCTAACCCGGGAGAAATCCTCTAGTGTGTACTGGATCAAATAAATGATAAAGTTCCCCCCCCCCCCCCGGATTCGTTTCTGACGCACATTATATCAAGACTAAAAATGTTTCCCCTAAATCTTGCTGTTCTTGAAGCTTTCAGACAGCTGGACTCTGCCGACTGAAAAAAAAATCTGGTTTTTGCAGTCTTGTTATCGTTTTTTTTTTTTTTTTTCGGATTTCAAATTATTAAAGTTCAGCCTGTTTTGCCTGCAGAAGAAATAGACATTTCCCTGAGCACCTAGTAACCGTTACTAGAGCCTGCAGGAGCTTGTAAGTTGCATTGACTCGGGGCACTTCCAGCCTCAAGCTGTTTAGACCCGGGGCACTTCTAACCTCAAGCTGCATTCATCGGGGCACTTCCAGCCTCAAGCTGTTCAGACCCGGGGCACTTCTAACCTCAAGCTGCATTGACTCGGGGCACTTCCAGCCTCAAGCTGTTTAGACCCGGGGCACTTCTAACCTCAAGCTGCATTGACTCGGGGCACTTCCAGCCTCAAGCTGTCTAGACCCGGGGCACTTCTAACCTCAAGCTGCATTGATCCGGGGCACTTCCAGCCTCAAGCTGTTTAGACCCGGGGCACTTCTAACCTCAAGCTGCATTGATCCGGGACACTTCCAGCCTTAAGCTGTTTAGACCCGGGGCACTTCTAACCTCAAGCTGCATTGATCGGGGCACTCCCAGCCTCAAGCTGTTTAGCCCCGGGGCACTTCTAACCTCAAGCTGCATTGATCCGGGGCACTTCCAGCCTGACCTTGCTCAGACCCGGAGCACCTCACGCTGGGGAGTGCATTCCGCGTACTCCACCAGCAGTATACACATAATGAGTTGTTACGCGGAAACACGTTGGCAGTCAATACCGCAGCGAAGCCTGACAAATTTTCTCATTGGCTAGCTAAAAGTTTTCGCTCTGTAGAAATCCTTGAGTTTTAAGGCAGAATAAAATGCCATTCTAAACATGTTTTAGAGGTCTGGCGGTTGTAAAGGAAGCCAAAAATATATTGTGCGCCACAAGTTTTGCTGCTATCATTTCGACAAATAGTCAGGGTTGGTGGGTGTATGGGTGTTTGGGAGGACAAATAGTCAGGGTTGGTGGGTGTATGGGTGTTTGGGAGGACAAATAGCCAGAAATCATTGCCGATCAACCAAAGTAAAGGATTGAACGTAGCTGAAAATGTGGACTTGTTTAAAACACAAGTTTTCACGCGCCGTAGTTTCTAAATGTGGCAATTTATTTTTTCACATCGTCCAGTTTGGCTAGTTTGACGCAGGAAGGAGCTTTCATTGCGTTTGTCATTACGCAGGCTAGAAAAACTGGAGACGTGGCAGAATTTCACTTTTGATTTTAAGCGTCGTGTTTTATCCTCGTCTTTCCCCGTCCTAAAACATTATTGACGGCGCTAGCAGAATACATAATGAGCTTAGTTTTTCAGCTGGCGGTGATTAGAAGCTGAATTCAACGCTGGAATTTCACAGTGGAATTCCCTCCGGGGGGTAGATTTTTGAATCGTAAAATATCAACATGCAAAACCCGTGTAACGAGACGAACTGGCGGCGTAGTTTCTTAGCAGAGTGGAGTTCTTCCCCTTTGGCATATTCCACACTGTGGCCGACAGGGGGAGGCTATTATGGAGGGAACTCGTACAGGTCTATTTTTAGACGATTAGGGTTAGGGTTAGGGTTAGGGTTAGTTTTAGGCTTAGGGTTAAGGTTAGGCTTAGGGTTGGGGTTTGGTTAGGGTTTGAACGCGCTATCGGGCGTTTCCGGAATCCCATGACCTCAGGTGACGTCCGTCTAAAAATAGACCTGTACGAGTTCCCTCCAAAATAGCCTTCACCGTGGCGACATCAGAACAGAACAGTGTTTGGTGGTGACTACTTCCGTAATGACATGATATACCGTCATTCAAGCGCTGGGCTTATGATCCTCGGGTTGTGAGTTCGAATCCAAGGCTGGGGCGAAATATTTGTGCTGGCCTTTTTTCTCGTTGCCCCGTCGTTGATATCACCCGTACGTGGTGGGGAAAAGGACGGTAAACTCCCAAAACACCCACGCATCCACCCACCGTCTTTCAAGGCATGGCCAAGCATTCTGCATGGTATGGTACACTTTGTACCGCCCACGAGTACCTCACGTATTTAACTCTATTTCGGTTTTAGCCCTGTATGCGGAGAATCAGGCAAGATTAACGGTTCCTTCCAGCACTCCCACTACGCCAAATCTAAATCCATGCAGACATTAAATTAATTGATTTTTTTTCCAGTGAGGCCACTGGTGGACAACTGCAAGGTTACTCGTTAGGAATTGAGTGAAGAGATTGTGTAATATTACGAAATTGTTTTTGATTATTCAAGATTTCTTGCGATCAGATGTCAGGGAAGTAGTGTGTGTGTGTGTGTGTGTGTGTGTGTGTGTGTGTGTGTGTGTGTGTGTGTGTGTGTGTGTGTGTGTGTGTGTGTGTGAGAGAGAGAGAGAGAGAGAGATGATGATGATGATGATGAAACGTTTTTTTATTCAGGATAGAGCATTTAGGCATTGCTGCCTGTCTTACATGCTGTCCTGCTATTCTACATTAAAGGGTATTGAGAAAAAAATCAAAACAAACAAACAAACAATAAAAATGTTTAAAAAAAAGAAAAGTATAAACTATCTAGGGGAAATACAGGAGAGAAAAATACACACGATAAACAAATCAAAACATACGTGGCATGTGCTGATGATACTGGCTGTATGCCAAGTAAGAAATTTACAGTCGTCTCTAATATTGCAAAACATGTATGTAACACATTTCTATATATATCGTCAGATAAGCGTATCGTGTAGAATTTGTTTGAAGTTTATGAATTTGGAAACGTTTTGGATACTCAGTGGTAAAGAGTTCCACATGGATGCCCCTGAGAAAGACAGGCTACTTTTATATATATCAACCCTTGGACGAGGCACTGGGAGCAGACTGTTCCTTGTGTTATGTTGTTTATCATGTTCGAAATTAAATAGTTTTTTTTTTTGTTTTTTTTGCTGCCCCAACTCTTTTTTGCCAGCTCCAGTGGTGTTCCTCCCAGGTCATGGGTGGAATCCACGGAGGGCTCGAAGGCTGGGGCAATTTTTATTATGCATGATGATGGAGATGAGGATGATGGTAAGATGATGCTATGGAGGTCCATGTGGTTTGGGACTGCGGGACAGGGCCGCATTCCACGCTTCCTGTCATAAATATCCCGGCGTTCACCAGGCCCGGGAACTACGGCACCTGCGGTGCCGGCCGTGTAATCATCCACATCATAAGACGTGTCATAGCAAGGGAAGCACCCCCAAAGTCGCACCCGTGAAGTGGGTGGAACTCGGCTGTGTGGCAACAGCCTCCCCATTGGGCCCATAGCACGCCCGCTCTGGGTAGGAGCCGACCTAGGTAGGAAAAATCCCGCTTGTCTCGGCTGGGATTCGAACCCGGGTCTCCCGGTCCATAGTCCGAAGTGCTAACCACTACACTACGGGGGCCGGTGAAATTAAATAGTTGATGGAGATATGTTGGGGCTTTGTAGTAGACAATTTTGTGCATCAGTAAGCATTTGTTAAACTCCAGATGCTGTTTAAGAGGTAGAAGTTTGAGGATTTTAAACTTTTGTTCGGTACTAGAATTACCCGAGTGTAAGAGTTTGACAGCGCGCCGGTGAACGGAGTTTACCTTTTTGAACTGATTTTCGCTGCACTCGTCCCACAAAGTGGACGCAAAATCTAGATGACTTTGCACGTGGGCATGAAAGAATAGCTTGCAGATGTCAGGGCTAACTAGGCGACTTAGTTTGGATAGCAAGAATACATTTTTTGACAATAATTTACAGAGACCATCAACATGCGTTTCCCACTTTAGTTGGTCGTCAATTATGACACCTAGTAGACGGTGGTTCGAGACCTGCTCGATAGACTCGAACCCAACTGACAACCGTAGGGGAGATAGTTTGCGTTGGTGTTTTTGGCGCGTTGTAATTAGCATGCTTTTGGTTTTGGTGGTACTAATTACCATGTGGTTGGCTTTACACCACTGGGAGATTTCAGTGAGGCTGTGCTGCAATACTTCGTTTACTTTTGACTCATGCACATCCGACGCATGGAGCGTGGAGTCGTCAGCAAACATATCACAGCTTACATTAGGGTTTGAGATGGAGAGGGGCATATCATTGATGAATAAACAAAAGAAAATCGGGCCAAGGAGGTGGGGGGGGGGGGGGGTTGGAGGGGGGGGGGGGGGCGGGAGAGTGGGGGAGGTGGTTGTGGTGGTAGGGGAGAGTGATGGAGTGAGAGAGAGAGAGAGAGAGAGAGAGAGAGAGAGAGAGAGAGAGAGAATAATGTAAAACTATAGAGATATTAAAAAAAATACACAAAACGTTGGTACTTCTTCCAGAAGCTATTTGTAAGATTGAACAGCAACAGGACACAGCCGGGGGGGGGGGGGGGGGGGGGGGGGGGGGGGGCGGGAGAGTGGGGGAGGTGGTTGTGGTGGTAGGGGAGAGTGATGGAGGAAGGGGGTGGGTGGGTGGGTGGGAGTGAGCTGTCCGTCTGTCTCCCTCAGTTTCGTCACGCAAGCTGTGCACAACTTATGCGCATGTCTAAACTACGCAACACTTTTTGATTAGCTGGCCAAGCTGTCTGTGCTTTTCTCAGT
Source organism: Batillaria attramentaria (assembly GCA_018292915.2). Taxonomy (NCBI): domain Eukaryota; kingdom Metazoa; phylum Mollusca; class Gastropoda; family Batillariidae; genus Batillaria; species Batillaria attramentaria. The sequence goes on from JACVVK020000587.1 coordinate 126,674, forward strand.
GATTAAACTTTTCATCTTCACGTCAACTTTCGTAAGAGTTTTTTTTTAAAATCTGTCACTGCGTACAAAGCAGACTTTACTTCAACGCATCTTATCCTTCAGAGATAAATTTTTTTTTGGGTTTTTTTATGGGATGGAATTCGTTCCACTTTCCTTAGCCATATCTTAAATCTTAATAAGAATTATCAGCCGCGTAAATATAACTTGGATGGTTTTGTCCATCATCATTTTTGCCACGGACGAAATTTCAGTGTTCCGGCCGTAACCATGGCAACTATCACAAAAAAACCGACTGCCATGACTCGTTAAAGTGCGTTTCAGCAGAGATGAAATTCGCAAATACCTCTTGAACGGCAGTGAAAATGTCGAGATACCTTCCACTATTTTATTCTGACAATTTTACAACTATCCCTCTCGATTTGCAGAGAGGGAATTCAGTGCGGAGTATACATTAACTATGAACTAAGATGTTAACCTTTGTCAGATTAGCTGTATCGTCTAGTAATAAAAAAAAGGGTCATATAGCTATAATACTATACAAATGTTGTCAGTACACATGTCCCAATAATTTTTCAGTGCACATGCACTATACTCCGCGATGGTACAGGCAAACTGGTCTGAAACTAGCGAATTCTTTCACAAACATTCACTTACACCTTCTCCATAGTACTGTGGTGTGTCAATAATAATAATAATAATAATAATAATAATCTGATTGATGTAGGAGCTTTATCCCAAATATTTGGCTGAAAGCGCCGCGAGCTAAACCCAGCACGCACGCTCACGCGAATCACACGCATTCTCTCACACATTGGACACGAACACATTACAATCAGGTGTTGCGAAGGGCCAGCTCAGCAATTTTAGTTTCGGAATTTAGAATTGCATTTATTTTTTTTAATTTTGTGGGCTGAACATTTCCGAAGCAGAGGGGGGAAGAAGCCGGAGTACCCGGAGAGAAGCCCCGACTGTCGGCCCGAATGAACGGTGCCACATACGAGAAAGAAAAATTCTGTGTGTGTGTGTGTGTGTGTGTGTGTGTGTGTGTGTGTGTGTGTGTGTGCGTGTGTGTGTGTGTGTGTGTGTGTGAGTGTGTGTGTGTGTGTGTGTGTGTGTGTGTGTGTGTGTGGTGGTGGTGGTGGTGGTGGTGGTGGTGGTGGTGGTGGTGGTGTGTGTGTGTGTGTGTGTGTGTGTGTGTGTGTGTGTGTGTGTGTGTGTGTGTGTGTGTGTGTGTGTTGCAATGAACCTCTCTCTTTGAACATGTGTGTAATGCCTGCCTTGTTAATCCGTCTTAAAAAAACAAAACAAAACAAACAAACAAACAAACAAACAAAAACCCCAACAACCCGAAAAGTCAATTAAAAAAAAAATGGGTAAAGGTCGGAGGGTGATTTTCAGAAATTGTCTTCCGCATACTAAAATTCGAGTAAATATAAACTGTATAATTCATCTTGACAGCGCGATAATAGAGAATCTGATTTTCATTTCTCTACTCCGCTCTCTCTGCTTAACTCTTCCTCTCCCTCCCTCCCTCCCTCCCTCTCTCTCTCTCTCTCTCTGCCGAAAGCGGAATGCTTCAGAAGAAATTGACCAAATGTCAATTCGAATAATCGCGTGGCACGTGTCAGCCGTTTGCCTTGTCAATTACAATCTTTTGTCAATTCCGATGTCTACTGCAAGAAGCGAGTAAGGAATTACGCGATATTCTACGCTGTAAGGCCGGCTGCTATTCTCTCCCGCTCCTGACACTGACTCTGCGGATATTTCGGCGCAGGACCCCGAACCAGATTTGCCGGATGGACCAATCACACGGGGGTACACCATGTGACTTTAAGGTGTACGAAGAGAACGGAATATACCAGGAGAAGGCATCTATCACTGGCGAGATATGACCAATTTTCTGCAGAAAACATTCAAATCTTTTTGCAGATAAAACGATTTTCTGCAGAGAAACGATCGGTTTTCCGCGGAAAGGTCGGTTTTTCTGCAGAAAACTTGCCATTTCCATTTGTCTGCAGAAAGCAGGATTGTAGACTGTGCCATTCTTGTTTTGGCAGAAACAAAATGTCTGCAGAAAAACACGACTGTCGAATTTTGTGCAGAAAAACACGACTGTCGAATTTTCTGCAGAAAAACACGACTGTCGAATTTTCTGCAGTAAACCAGCTTAGCTCTTCTGCAGAAAAACTGATGTTTTGTCAAGTTTCGCGAATGATAGAAGCTCACATATTCCATTCTCTTCGTACATCTTCAAGTCACGTGGGGGGGGGGGGGGGGGAGCCGGGGTGGTCGAATGATAGAGCGTTGGCCTTCTCGTCGTGAGTTCGATCCCGGCTGGGGCCAAATATTTGTGCTGACCTTTTCATCGTTGCCCCGTCTTTGATATCACCCTATGTGGTGGAAAAGGACGTTAAACCCCCAAACACCCCCCCCCCCCACACACACACACACACACCCTCAAGTCACGTGGTTCATCCCCGTGAATCAGAGGCGTCGGCTCCGAACACCACAACGCATTTTTCACAATCGCACAGTTCGTAAAACCACACTGCGGTTGTTTTTGTAGCGACTGTAGACCTCAGCTGCCAGGTCTTTCTCGAGCAATCAGTTTTCTGGTTTATCATTGTCTGGTTAATCTGACATGAATTTTCTAGGGAAAAATGGAAACTGAGGTCTCCTGCAGTTAACTATGGCGAAGAGAAGCTGGGTTATACGTCCGTCCGTGTCGTTATCACTGTCACTAAGGCACAAAATTACAGATTTCTGCAATTTAAAAAAAAAAAAAAATTCAGGAGAAGGAAATATTTTCTGTAGAAAACGCGGTTTTTTTCTGTGTTATTTAGGCAGGAAAAATTCTTTGGTCAATAATTTGTTTTTTCTTCAGAAAACGTAACGTTTCGCAGCACAGAAAATTTTGTTTTTCAACTTCAAGCCATCCGCACTATTTTGTTTTCAGGAACTGGAGACCCACGAAATTGCAGCCAAGAGAGTGACAGCCAAGGAAGACCCCTGGCTTTGCCCAGCCCTCGACTTGTGTCCAGGACAGTCCATCTCATCACGGTAATGTGACGTCATTACTACGTCATACCCATTAAACGTCATCATATAATCATGTTCTCACAAATGGCGTTCATTAAAACCCGGAAATTATTTTTGTTGATACAATACCGACATACACAAAAGGGGTGCACACGTATTTCGACATGACTGCATTGTGGAATCTATTGATGCCATTTGAGGGAAATGACCATTACGTCAGTCTCTTTCATCTTGAATCCCACCCCCACCCCCTTCCTCCTAAAATGACGTCATTGACGTAATGTGTTTTGCCAACACACGGCAAAGTAAAGGGGCGGGGATTAGGGCTCGGGACTTGCTGAGTGGAGTCGTCTATTGCCAGGACCTGGACGTCACTGGAGCGACAGTCGTGCAGTTTGACTCCTTGTAAAGCTTGCGTGAGTAGTTCAAGAGGCCGTTCTTGCGGAAATCAACGCACTTGTCGCGCGGTTCGTGACAATAAGCGACCAGTGCGAGACTTCGATTCCCGCCGCGGGAGAATTCCGAGAAAATTGGCTGTCGCGGCCAGTGGGTTCATCATCAACGTCACTCACTACTCAAAATAGAAAAGTTTCGGTTTTTTTCCTCTGGGGGGTAGGAGCGGGGAAACCATACCAAACCAAACAAACACCCAAAACAAAAACAAAAACAAAGAAAAACACAAGACATAACAAACAAACAAACAAACAAACAAACAAACAAACAAACAAACAAACAAACAAACACAAGAACAAAAACAAGAACAAAACCAAAACCAAAACGAAAACAAAACAACAACAAAAAAGCAAGCAAACAAACAAACAAACAAAAAACCCCACAACCCCCCCCCCCCCCCGAAAAGCCTCTCTAGTACGCAAAAAGTCACACCCTCACTGGCAGCTTGCCTCCTGTTGTAACCCCCTGGCATGCACTTTGCCCATCCGATTCAAAAATCACAAAAAAATCACTACAAACTGGGACACTCCCCAAACAGGGTCCTTCAAATAAACACTGCACTTCACCCCAGGCTAGATTTGTGTTTTTACGTCACACGTAGTTCGTGTTTGGAACAGGTTTTTTTCCCAACACGCGCCTGGTATTTCCGCCACCCACAAGGGGAGACATGGGATTTGGAGACAGGGGATTTGGTCTAATGGTCAAGGCATTCGACTTCGGATCTTCAGCTGTCTAGTTAGAATCCTTTGTGGGCGGGAATTCGGTTGGAATTTTCGGCCACAACCACATGTATTTGGTCAAACAGTTCAATTTTCCTGTCGACTGCACCCACCGTCAACTTTCAGCGACACGATTCGACAAAATTATTATCGACACTTTCTGCAAACCAGCTCTTCCTCAGCAATCATGAAAGCTCCCAGCTCATATAATTATTCCCTCTGCGTGATGCCATCACGTGACAAACCCTGATGACGTAGTGAGGAGGAGGAGGAGGAAACTGGTTTGTCCCTCACTGTCAATCCCTTCCCCTGTCTCCCGCAGACAGCCGGCAAATGTGGCGGCAACAGGAAGGTTAATTTTCCGGACAAGATGGTCAACAAATACTGGCGGCAGACGACATGCGGCACACGTCATCCAGGCACGCCAGATACCCCCACCCCCCACCCCACCCCCCACCCCCAGTCAAATGCAGACCTCTAGAAGTACAGATAGGGGATGGGGATCATAGGCGGATGCAGGAGCTGGTGAAGAAGGTGTGAGGGAAATGAAGAAATTGTTCTAGTTTATACCTCGTCGCCCCGTATTTGATAAGTAAAACCAGAGGAGTGAGGGACGAGAACTTTTCCACTCCTATCACCTTGCATGTACAGAATCAGTGGTAAACAATACCCAGGGGAGGGGGGTGGGTGGGGGGCTCTGTACAGTCTCGCTTAGGTAGCACAGAAAATGAGCAAAAACGGGCCTATCGTCAAAGAAAATGCGCGACTTTTGATGTTTGGCCTAATGCACCAGAAAAATAATGAAAGATTTGTTTTTTGTTGCCGTCTGGAGTCTGCGGCGTTGCGTGTCCCAGATCACGTGTTTTTGCTGATTTTGTCCATTTTTCCCTCGCCACCGACTTTGCTGATACAGAAGAGATAGGAAGCATTCATCACACGGTAGTCACACAGCAGTAGTGCAAGTAAGCCAACTCCACAGCAGTAGTGCAAGTAAACCAACTCCACTGAATTGTAAACGGAGAGAAACTAGTGTCGCGGAGTTTACCTTTCTCCCAGACAACTCACTTTTTTTTTTTTTTTAACGTTATTGTGCCTTTCGGGAAATTCGGGCTGGTTTCCCCGGTGGAAGGGCATCGCCGCAGTGCAGCGCCAACATACCTATCTTATTTTCGAGGAAAGCTGGATAACCCGGAGAGAAACCCCCGATGAGCAGCCCGGTAGCCAGGAAAAACCCGATACAGTATCACATATCACAAGCTCGACCTGGGCTCGAACCCAGGCTCCATAGCCGTGATAGCGGTGACGGCCGTTCAGTAGCGCAGCGGCGAAATCCCACGCGGGACCTAACAGACCACCGCTCCCCCCACTTGCGATGTTGTTCTGTGGGTAGCTAACCCCCCTCCGGTTACCTTGTAGGCCTGTTTCCAATGCCGCTTGTGGTTGAGACGTTACATTAACCGACCAGCCTGACCCAGCCTCTCTGGACGAGGAAAACTAGATGTTGGCTTCGTTTTTAACGTTTTAGGGTCTGGCGCCCTCACTAAGCTGATTTCCGGTACCACCAGACGGCTCTTATGATGAGGTATTCACGTCCTGCAGCGTATCTATAGAATCTCTCTCCCCCAGGGGAACTAAGAGGTCACCAACAGACTCATATCCTTTCAGGCGAAAGAGCCATGTCTCTGCATAGCGAGTACTACAGTCGCCGTATTATGTGGCCGAAAGTGTTAGGTGCCAAATTTAGAAATCGCTAGAAGCGCCTTCGAACTTTCTGCCCTCTTCTGTGTTTGTCATTTTGTTCATTTTTGTCGTCTTAAAAGATATATTCGAAAGAGACATAGATTAAGATGATGTGTTAGTGACAATACGCCTTCTAATTACATGTCTGTAACGATTTCCTTTATGTCTGTACTCTACCTTCTGGCAGCCGGGGTGGCCGAATGGTAGAGCGTTGCACTTCTAATGCTCGGGTCTTGAGTTCGTATCCCGGCTTGGGCCAGATATTTGTGCTGGCGTTTTCATCGTTGCCCCGTCTTTGACATCACCCGTATGTGGTGGAAAAGGACGTTAAATTCCCAAACACCCACCCACCCACCCTGTGTAGTAGCAATGGTGTTATATGTAACACTATGTGGGATGGCATTATACATGCAACACTTTGTGGTGATGGTATTATATGCAGCACTACGTGGCGATGGTGTTACGTGTAACAACATGTGGCAGTGGTGTTACATATAAGACTATATGGCGACTGTGTTATACGCAAGACTACGTGGCGATGGTGTTACATGTAACACGAAGTGGCGATGGTATTACATGTAACACTATGTGGCAATGGCGTCGTATGTAAGACTATGTGGCAAATGGTGTTATGGCAGTAGTGTGTGTGTGTGGTAACCGTGGTTTGTAGGAAATTAATAGCATTATGTCAATGACGTATGTGAAATGGTTTAGAATGGCAGTGGTGGGATGGTAGGAGTTCAACTTGATGTTATTTTTAAAGATTGTAATGGAAACATAATTATGCGAGTGTCAATCAATCAATCAATCAATCAATCAATCAATCAATCATCTTTATTGTCCCAAAATGGCAATTTGTTTTCCGGCCGTAAAATATATTATGTATGATGAAAATGAAAATAAAGGTAAAACAAGATAGAGTATTAAGTTGGATTAAATTAAATTAAAAGGTAAATAAAAACAACAGCGTTTCTCATTATATATATCACAATTCCACACACACAATAAACACAAAGCACACATGGTTTGCAAGCCAGACGCTAGAACTGTGCCTTACAAGTCAGAATTAACCAGGATGATTGCACTTGGAACAAATGACTGACGGTATATAACTGTTTTCACCATTGGCATTCTAAACCGACGTCCAGATGGTAGCGTGACAAACTCAGAATGAAGAATGAATGCGTGAGTCTGTATATATATTATACTGTCACACAGAAATATGCAGCTTGTATTTTATAGTATGCTAATACATGCTGCAGGACACGCCTGGTGAGGTGAGCGGGCTTCTGATGCAGTTTGGACAGTTCGTAGATCATGACGTCACTGGGACTTCCAGCACGAGAGGTGAGTTGACCTAACAGACTGAGAAATGCCACGAGTACAAAGAGCGGGTGACAAGCTTGTGTCTTGGTCTGATATGCTGATGTAGGTTTATCCTCGAAACTTTGTGCAGTGTTGCCAAAACTTCTTGCCTGACGAATAACTTCTTGTCAAAATACGCGACGACCTTATTTGCTTGTGCAGAAAGACGTCTGCATCGTGTGCGTATCGCAGAGACGTGTGGCTGTGGGCGTATTCAGGGATTTTGACCTATGATCTTTAGAACCCGTTTCTCGGTTGTCTCATCAGGTACTTGGCGCGTCGCCTTTGTTGTCTCGGCTAGCACCTAGATGAGTCTCCCAAGAGAGCTTTATCGGCCGAGACTGGCAGTTTTCGCATCAAGTAGTCTTGTAGTGAAAGTAGACAGGAAGGGACAACAGGCAGTCACAGACGATGGATAGGAGACGATAGCCTCATTAGTATCGGCCCATCTCTACGGCGACTCAGGGCTTCTGTTCGTATCCACTGACGTCGGAGATCGTTCCTAGACCGGGTGCGTGTGGTTAGTCCTACGTGGCAACTACCCTACGTGTCGATAGTCCTACGATCCGATAGTCCTACGTGTCGATTGTCCTACACTTACTCGAAGTCTCGTCAGCCCTACGTATCATTAGTCCTAAGTGTCCATAGTCCTACGGTCGATAGTCCTACGTGTCGGTAGTCCTACGTGTTGGCAGTCCTACGTGTCGGTAGTGCAAATTCTCGATAGTTCTACAGTCGATTGTCCCACACTTACTCGAAGTCTTGTCAGTCCTACGTATCATTAATCCTAAGTGTCGATAATCCTACGGTCGATAGTCCTACGTGTCGATAGTCCCACACTTACTCGAAGCCTCGTCAGTCCTACCTATCATTAATCCTAAGTGTCAATAGTCCTACTTGTCGATAGTCCTACCTGTCGATAGTCCTACGTGTCGATAGTCCTACGTGTCGATAGTTCAAATTCTCGATAGTTCGACAGTCGATTGTCCTAAACTTATTCGAAGCCTCGTCAGTGCTACGTATCATTAGTCCTACGTGTCGATAGTTCTAAAGTCAATTATCCTACACTTACTCGAAGTCTCATTAGTGCTACGTATCATTAGTCCTACGTGTCGATAGGACTGATGAGACTTTGTGTAAGTAAAGGACTATAGACACGTAGGACTACCGAGCGAAGGGCTATTAAATATCGGACAAAATGGGCAAAATCTTCGAACTATCGACACGTAGGACTATCGACCGTAAGACTATCGACACGTAGCGCTTAAAGATGAAATCAAATAAGTGAAACGGAAGACATACATACAAAAATATAGTAGGTTATGGCGTAGAGGCAACGAAACATACATACTGAGAACATGATGCAAACGAGTCAGATGGTGTTGAGGGCTGACAACAGATGGGGTTGAAGATTTTTCTTGGAAGTTTCAAGGGAGGCTGGCTGGCGGAGAGAATGAGGGAGAGAATTTCACGCTCCACCGCTCGACTATTTTGGCTCCCTAAGACTGTTTCGAGTAGTCAGGCGCACTCTCTTCTGCTAAGCTTTCTAGTTTTGGAACTGGAGGATTAACTCTTTGACGACGAAGCACAATTTCTAACACGCGATTTCCTATAGGAAATCGCGTGTTAGAAATTGTGCTTCGTCGTCAAAGAGTTAAAGCACGCCTTTCTATGTTTACTATGCCAGATTTTGTTTTGGAACAGTTTCGCTTGTGAGTGAGCGAAAAACTCTACGTTGATGACTAGTACAGCTTTTAATGCGATACAATGCCGTTGACACTTTGCGCGAGCGGTCGAACTTTCAAATTAATTTTTACGACTGTTGGTACGACACTCTCGCTCAGTGTATTAGCGACGTCAGTGAGTAGTATTCTGTTGGCAATGTGCCAGCATTTCAGATGCTGTCACTTTGCAGGTGTGTAGGTGGTTCGCTGTTAGTCATTGCGAAAACAGCTCAGAACCAAAGCTGCTTCGTCGTTCAACGACATTATGGAAGGTTCATGGTGTATATGTAATAAAACAACAACGTATGTACAATGTATTATTATTATTATTATTATTATTATTATAATAATAATAATATTTATAGGGCGCCTATCCCCGGGAGGCGAGCTCTAGGCGCCTTACATTCTAAAACCGAAGTTTAAAAAAAAAATGTCACTCAGTGTACACTACGTAAGTACAAGTAAAAAGTAAAAGAGCGCACACACACACACACACACACACACACACACACACACACACACACACACACACACACACACACACACACACACACACACACACACACACACACACCGACTGAGTAGAAACGATAAGGGATAGACAGAGACAATTAAAATCCAAGAACAAGTACCAGCGATAAAACCCAAAACAAAAGGATAGATTGGAATGAGCTAGATAAAACCTTAAAAGATAGCAGTGGTGAGGAGGTGAATGTAAGGCATTAAAAATGGGACCTTGCGCATTTTGAGGTCACAGCTCATTGGTATGATCGCGCAGATCAGTCCAGATTATCATTATTATTATTTAATTTTTTATTATAACATGTATATCGCAGCTGGCTCATGTGTGGACAAACCAATCATCCCTAATAAAAGTGCTAAAAGAAGAAGAAAAAAAAAGCCAGCTTGTAATTAAAACAAACAAACAAAACAGCTCAAAACGACCTACAAACCTAAACAATCATGAAAATTTGGCCTTTAACATTTTCAGTGAGTGATCCATATTTTCACCGTAGACGCCTACTGTGAGACAGGCCACGAACATAATGGATGACTTGGGGATTGTAAATTAGGCTTGTCTCCCCTTTCGGAACTCTTCCGAGTCTCTTACTCCCAGTCCCTTTGGAAAGCGGGCTGTCCTGAAGGGGTTGTGTCCTGGGCAGAATCGCGTCAATCAGGCTTTGGGTAATAACTGATGAAGCGCTGCGCCAGGCCAGGAGGTGAGTGGCTCGCGGAATATAAATGTAAAATCTCAGCCATGCCCGGTAGGCTGTGGAGACATTCGTTATCAGCCGTTCCCGAGAGCTGCTTTATGTGTGTTGCTAGGCTGGTGCAACAGTGCAGATTTATCTTAAAGCAGCTGCATCAATCATGGCTTTGTCTGAACTGTAACTGTCACAGACAGCAATAGAACGTACGTTTAACGCGTGATTACAATGTAAAGATGTTCGCCTGTTCACATTTTAGAAACACGGCTTCTCCTGAGGGCAGTCATCGTCAGAAAAGTTGTGAATGGAAATGAAATCGGAAAAAGTCATAGACTAACGCTCGTGTATACAGTGTGATGAGCTAAAGCACTTAAAGCCTCTATGTGCGTGACGCCGCTGATATGAAAAACTGCCGCTTGTGAAGCTCTGACGCTGTTTACGAGATAGAAGGATGTTTCATTTGGACATTACGACCGTTTTCGTGACTTTTGATGATGATGATGATGGAGACTTGATATAGCGCACGGCTCCACCCTAACTGAGTGCTCACGGCGCTTAGGGAGAGGTTTTGAAAGGAAAGATAGTTAAAAAGAAAAAAAAAAAAAAAAAAACCAACTGCAGATAATTACTGGCGCGCGGCACTGAAGAGATAAGTCTTCAGGCGCTTCCGGAATGCGGTAATGCTGACTGCCTCCTTCACTGTCTCAGGGAGAGAGTTCCACAATTTTGGCGCCGCATTTTTGAAGGACCGTGCACCGTGCCTCTTCTTACTGGTGTCGTCAGTTGAAGGGAGTCGCAGACGGAGAGAACTTGCAGACCGCAAGTTGCGCGCTGGCTGGTACACAGGAATCAGTTCCTTCAGGTACGTGGGGGCAGTGTTGTGGATGCAGCAGAATGTCAAGGAGAGGACTTTGTGGTCGATGCGCTGCTGCACAGGGAGCCAGTGAAGTGCCTTCAGAACCGGGGTGATGTGGTCAGTGGCTTTTCGGCTTCTAATAGCAGAGAAATACGACTTTCTTTGAGTCTACGGTCCATGTATGAACAGACTGGGGCTCGACAAAGCTCCTAAAAATAACCACCAATCATCGCCGTTTAGATGGTCCTCACACCAAATAAGGTCGTCTGCTTACACATCTGCGGTACACAAATGCAACAACTTACACGCCGGCCACTTACTTAGGCCCCTGGCTCCAAGTGGAGCATAGGCCATCGACAACCCTTCACCATCGCTCTCTGTTCTGGGCTATTCTTGCCACTCCAGTCCAGTTGGTCCCCTGCTTATACAGCTCTGCCTCAGTGTCCCGCCTCCAGCTGTTGCGAGTCCGGCCTCTCTTCCTTTTCCCCTGTCAGGGCTTGGCGTGTGGTGCTGGATGCTGGCTTCCTGAGGGTGTGTCCAATCCAGCCCCACATCCTCCGCAGGATCTGCTTGGCCACTGGTTCCTGCCCCGCTCGCTCCCACAGCTCTTCGTTCCGGATCTTCTCTGGCCATCGGATGTTGAAGATGCGCCTCAGACAGGTGTTGAGAACTGTCTGGATCTTCTGCTGCATCGTCTTCGTTGTCCTCCATGTTTCGCATCCGTAGAGCAGAACTGACTTCACGTTGGAGTTGAAGATGCGAAGTTTACACTCCGGCCAGAGTCACTATAATGATCTCACATGTCATAATGATGTGACCCAAGTGACTGATTTTGATGCACGGAGTCAGCGTGTACGATGACAAGTGTTCCACGCAGCTGTTGTTGCATGCCTGTCAGAAGTATAGAGACTTTAATAGTCCAGAAGCCGTCGTCCCGGCTGTAATGGAATCTGACACAGGCGCCCACTGTGGGTAAGTGTGTATGATTTCCCCCAGGAGAGCCATAAAGGAACGCTGCAAATGTGGCTTTAGCCAGCAATTGATGACGTTTCCCGCCGTCTCCCAAGTTCCCGTCTGCTCGCTGATTGGTTTGGCCTCGGTCAGAAACTGGAAAATTGTATTGTCACCATGATCTTTTTGAAAGTGTGGGTGCTGTTTGAGGCTTCGTGAAGAATTCACCTTACCAAACCTTGTAAGACCTTGTAAGACGATCGCACAGCATAAACGAGGTCTGACAAGGACACCTCACAGGTGAAACCTACTTATCAATTCATTTCGTAAAAACGATTTGTGATGCGGCTGTATCGGAAGAGTCAAGTCAAGTGAACTTGTTTGTCCCAGCTTGGGAAATTCCTTGCAACACTTAGCAACTGAACGGGGGTTCAGTGAGGGTGGGGGATGGGGGGGTAAGCGGAATGAAATTACATGTATATCAGACACAGTACATATAACATAAAGAGCAGGAAACTGGTGAACAGCTTAAGAAATCGGTTCCACCTCATTACATTAAAACTAGCCTACAATTAATAATGGTAAAACTAACACTAATCCCATCGGCTCTGCCATCCAGTTCCTAAATAATAATAATAATAATACGTAGCTCTTATAGAGCGCCGTTCTCCAACTTCAAGGACTCGCTGCGCGTTAAAGCACACACACACACACACACACACACACACACACACACACACACACACACACACACACACACACACACACACGCTATTTACATCCCCTCAGCATACATACAATTGGCAGTGCAACGAACTCATGATGCACACAGACTTAACAGAGGTTTAGCTATCGAAGGCTTGGCGGAAGAGGTAGGTCTTCAGATGCGATTTAAACAGAGGCAGCGAGGTCTGAAGGCGGAGTTCCAGACAGTCGGGGCTAAAAAGCTGAAAGAGCGCTCTCCGGCAGTTTTCATGTTACGCTTCGGAATTTTGAGAAGTTTTTCACTAGCGGAACGCAGGGTGCGCGACGGTTGATACTTACAGAGTAAGGCCGACAGGTAGGGAGGAAGAGAACCTTCGAAGAAACGGAATGCGAAAGTGGCGATTTTATACTGGAAGCGGAATTTAACAGGGAGCCAGTGGAGATATTTCAGCAGAGGCGTAACGTGATCCCTCTTTCGTTTTCTCAAGACGAGACGCGCCGCGTTGTTCTGGATCATCTGCAAACGATAGGTCTGGTCTGCCGGTAAACCTGCAAAGATGGAGTTGCAGTAATCCAACCGAGACGTCACGAACCCCCTACCCCCCCCCCCACCCCACCCCCCTCCTCCACACATTCATTTACACACACACACACACACACACACACACACACACATACACACACTCATACACGCACACACACACACACACCATCATGAAGGAGATGGGCCTTCAGCAAGTTGTCCTTTCTTACGTAATCGAATTTGCATCCCGCTGCCTCTTTTTGAGTCTCCCCTGCCTCGTTCTGAACACGCACACGGTTCGGAGCATTTCGAAATGAGAAAGTAAAGTATTATCCGTACCAGTGTAGCCAGTGCCCAAACAGGCGTGAAGAGAGAAGCCCAGGTAATGAGAGTCAAAGCTGCCAGTCCTGTGGGATCAGACTTGCAATTAGGACGTGAAGTAATGAGAGTCAAAGCTGCCAGTCCTGTGGGATCAGACCTGCAATTAGGACGTGAAAATAGGCAGGTTTAGGAGGAGAATGAGGTTGCACTAACTGTGGCTAAATTGACTTTCTTTCTTTCCAGGGATTTCGGGGGCCATTATGTGCTGTGACCAACAAGGACCCTTGCAGTGAGATGTTGCTTCTTCTCTCTCTCTCTCTCTCTCTCGCAGTGCGCGTGTGCATGTGTGTGAGTGTGTGTGTGTGTGTGTGTGTGTGTGTGTGTGTGTGTGTGTGTGTGTGTGTGTGTGTGTGTGTGTGTGTGTGTGTGTGTTCTTAGTATTGTCCATTGAGCAAACAGCGACATATACGAAATTTGACTGCTTGTGTAAAACGCCTCAGCTTTTATACAATAAGGTTTCATTGATTGTTTCTGTCTGCACCACCAACACACACAAACACACACACACACACACACACACACACACACACACACACACACACACACAGAGAGAGAGAGAGAGAGAGAGAGAGAGAGAGAGAGAAAGAGAGAGCCAAAACACTGACAATAAAGGCTTCGGTTAACCAGATACATAATTCTCTCACTTTGCCAAGACACACATGGGATGTTGTGCAGAGTTGGGTTTCTAGGCATATATGTTAGTGCAGTGTTCCGTATACGTGGCTAATCGTGTATTCCGTGTCTCAGAATCGTAAGTCTATCTGTAACATCTGCGGTCATGATATCGGCTGAGCGCAATTACCTTCTTCCATACCTAGCCAGGGCGTCCCTCTAATCGACTTCCCCGATCACTCATGGGTTACCCAAACTACTCCATACCCTGTACGCGCTCCAGACACAGCCTTCCTCTTTGATATTCCGCATGTTGTCGAAGGTGATATACGACGACGATAGCCACATGCACCCCAAGGGTATCGTGATGATCTGTCAGATGCCCTCTCCACGTCCCGACGGAGGACCCAGAACAACTCCGGGGAAACCGAAGACATTGACGAGAGCCTCAAGCGCGCCCTATCTGCGCATTGTCTCCCTTGAAGTGAATTGGCTCTCGGTGTTGGAGAGATGAGCGCCCTCTATCGGTGTGCTCATCGTTTGAAGGAGCACGAAAAGTGGCAGACGTGACCACCGTTTTGTTGGCGGAGTCTGAAGATAGGCATCAGGAAGGTCTGTTTGAAGGGCAGGTTTATCGCTACAGATATGAACGACAACCATAGCGAGCTGAGCCCGCCCTCTGTGGGCAAGTTCTTCACCCATACAAACACCACTCACGTGATAGCGGATCGGAAAGCCACGTGCACAAACACTTGTTCCAGATAGGCCAGCAGCGCAGTCCGGTTAACATTGGCAGCATCAAGAACCAATAAATAAGAGCTAGTCAGTTTCACCAGTGTATGTCTGTCCACTGTTTGTAAAATGTGCGTGAGTGTCGGTGAGTGATTGGCGCATTGAATTTATGCCAAAGAAATGCGCCCTACAAATGCCATTTATTATTATTATTATTATTATTCACAAGCTAATAATTATAGGCCAATGTCTATAGGCCAATGTCTGAGTGAGTGTTTGTCGAG
The DNA here is from genome assembly GCA_018292915.2 of Batillaria attramentaria. Lineage (NCBI taxonomy): Eukaryota > Metazoa > Mollusca > Gastropoda > Batillariidae > Batillaria > Batillaria attramentaria. The sequence continues at coordinate 141,966 of JACVVK020000587.1, forward strand.
TTCCGTTTCCAATAGACGACTCCATTCGGCAAGATCCGAGGCCAAAGCCCCGCCCCTTATTCTGCCACGCATTGGCAAAACACAGTAAGTCCATGACGTCATCGTATGGGAAAAGGGGTGATTTCAAGATGAGAGAGACTGACGTAATGGTCTTTTCCCGCAAATGACGTCAGTGGACTTACTGATTTCTTTCCATTTTTCAGTCATGTCAAACTACACGTGCTTCCCTCGTTGTAGTGTCTGGCGAAAAGTTTGCCACACCATGCCTTGCTCATTATGACGCGACTGGCTAAATTTGGGGGGCTCGATCCTTTTGATTGACAGGAATGGAACCAGAACCAGAAACAATGCTAACAGTGGTGTGGTCAGTGTGTCCGGTGTCCGCTGTCCTGTGTGGACGTGACTGTCCCGTGACTGGTCACGCTCCAACACGTCCCCGCTAATGGAAGCAAATGCCTTGGGAAGGTTTTTTTTATTTTTTTATTTACTACTTTGTTATCCCTTTCGGGAAATTCGGGCTGCTTCACCCGGGGGAAGCGCGTCGCCGCGGTGCAGCGCCACCCAATACCTCTCTCTCTCTCTCTCTCTCTCTCTCTCTCTCTCTCTATATATATATATATATATGTGTGTGTGTGTGTGTGTGTGTGTGTGTGTGTGTGTTTTCTTTGTAGGCATATAAAATAATAAATGACTAGTTCTTACCAGAGAACGGAAAAACACGTTCTCTGTTCTTACTTATTTGCTCTTAAGCGGGGTACTGATCAGACACGGCGAGGGCAGCACGTATGCCCTCATCACAGCCGCTGCACGTGGTGTGTCTGACTGAGGGGCCGCAGACCGCAGACCTCACATAGCGTTTCGCCAAGCTAGCGGACGCTCACTGTAGACACAACACAACGGCGTAACTGACATCATTAACTTTGTTCATGAAAGTAAGATGTACACTACCCTAACTGATCCGCGTGACTCTGGGAAAGGCGCCACGAAACCCATTATTTACGGTTCATATCTACCACTGAATGTTTGAATCAGCACGATGTCGTTATACGAGTTGCGGCCGCCGCCATCTTTGCACGCCGCGTGATGTAGGATATCCACAGACAAACAAGAGAACCCTCCAGAATGGTCAGAATGGGCTGTGGAAGACACAGTCACAGCTGGTCGGAGTGTTGGGGTCGTGAGTTCGTTTCACAGCTAGTGGCCGAGAATGTGTTCTTGCTTCTCTCCCTCGTTACCCCGCCGTTGAGGTTATTACTTTCACGCGGCGGGGAAGGGAGTTATTAAAGGTCTGCAATCTGCAATCTCAACGAAAAGCCGCAAGCAGTTTGCTTCCTTTTTTAAACTGCGACTCTTGCGACTGTGCCTAATGAAGGCAACTCTGTCACACTTGCAGAGTTTTCGGCGCTTCGCTTCATTGTGCTTTTGGTCAGTGAGCCAGACACATCGCTACAGTGTCTAGCGGGTGTTGTATGCTACACGAGAAGACTAGCCACTGCGATCTTCTCGCTCAAAATCAAAACGTAAACTGAATTGTGAAATCAGGCTGTCTTTGGCTTTTATAGGGGCTCCAGGGACGCTGAAAACTCTGTGATAGAGTTCACTGTGCCATTGTTTGTTGCTTTTTGTTGAAATTGCAGACCTTTAATGAAATCCCCCAAACAGCCAGATAAGATTTCCTCTGTCTGTATGAACTTGGCCTGTTTGTGTAACTTGTCCCCCACAGGCAAGGATAAGAACGGTAGAGCGTTGGACCTTCAATGCTCGGGTCGTGAGTTCGAATCCCGGCTGGGGCCAAATATTAGTGCTTGCCCTTTTCTCGTTGCCCCGTCTGTGATATCACCCACATGTGTTGGAAAAGGACGTTAAACCCTCAAACACCCACCCCACACGGTCAAGGACAAATCAAATGTGCCCGGCCTGTCAGCCTGTCTGGACTGAATAGTGTTTAGCTGGACTGTTCGGTTAGGGTAGCTGTCCCTCATCCCCATAACTTACTCATTATCTTTTGGCCGTCTTTGGTAAACTCCAGCTAGGCAGTTGAGCGAGGACACATCATCGCCAAATGGGGATGGAGGTTGGAGAAGGGAGGTGGTGTTTAGGGACGAAAAGGTTTGAAGAGGGGAGGTGGTGGTGGTGGTGGTGTGTGTGTGTGTGTGTGTGTGGGGGGGGGGTACCTCTAGGTCGGTCTTACCATACTGTATCGCGTTTGGTGTCTCTGACCCGTTGTAACAAGAGCAGGAATGCTCCTGATCAGACAAATGAGACATTGAAAGCTGGACGGAAATGTGTTATCCACAGTCCTGACCGTGAGTGGCATGGCCAGCAGAACTGCCAGGATTAGTTGGGGGAACGTGCAGCGGAGCACAAAATGATGATTTCGGTAGACAAAAGCGTATCTAAATACACGATAATGAATGTTTTCCTGTGTGCAGTGAACCATGTCTGTCGGCCGACGTTCCACCATATCTGTTGCTGTTTGCAGCGACTTGTGTTCGCCAAATTTGTGTTATGTTCTGTACAGTCAGCCCTGTCAAATGACGTTCCAATGAGTGTTTTGCTGTTTGCAGTGAAGCGTGTCTGGCGAATGACGTCCCAGTTAATATTTTCTTGTGTGCAGTGAGGCGTGTCTGCCGATAGATGTCCCGCCTGGTGACACCCACTACACAGACAAACGCTGCATCAACTTCGTCCGCTCGCTGCACGCAACTGACAACAGCAACGTCACATTAGGTATGACGTCACATAAAGTTTGACGTCACGTTGGAAAACATATGGCAGAACGTGTCAACATGTAGGGAAATACTTGTAGGCTTTGTATGACACGTAATAGTACGTTACAAATGACACACATGTCTCAGCAAAGACTATGGTTAACCAAAATCGTTGGTCTCAGTAGCAGTGGGTAAGTCAGACTGTGTATGTCACACAATGACGTCACAATCAGTTTAATGCGTCATATTTTGCGTAACATTTTACAGTTATTTGCGAAATGGATAAGAATTGTCAGCATCAGTCAGCGAATATAATGTGTGTGT
>JACVVK020000587.1:147500-167500 GCA_018292915.2 Batillaria attramentaria
TTATTCCCCATTCCCCCACCCCCACCCCCATACCCTACCCCCCTCCTCCCCCACCCCCACCCCCCACCCCCCAAAAAGGGCGTGTAAATCCACTCTGATCTACTCATCATTATGGTCGCTGTAAGGTCGACTGGCAGTGTGCTTGGCTGGTTGGTCGGATGTGGGAGAGAGGGTCAGCTATCCTAACTGTACAGTCCAACAGAACACTATTCAATCCAGACATACTGTCAAATATTTTGTTTTTGAGTGTGATTGACATACTAAGACACACAGGGAGAGAGGGATGGGTGGGTCGGAAACAAAACTTCTTTTTTTTTTTATGTCCGATAAATTCAGTAGTTATTTTAAATGGTGCATATCATTAACACTAAGATCATTTTAGGTGATATTCAATTAAGAGAAATCCTTAATTAATTTATGTTTGTTGTAGTGTGTATTGTACATTATTTTATATGTTTCTTTATGTGATGTTGCGTGTATTGTCGGTTTGTTTCCCATGTTCACCACACCAGGGTCCGAATGTAAAAGTCGAGGTTAATTTTACTCACGGCTACGGGCCTAACCCAGACTAGGACAAAAGAAACACCCCCCCCCCCCAAAAAAAAAAAAAAAAAAAAAAAACCAACCAACAAACAAACAAACAAACAAACAAACAAACAAACAAACACCCCAAAACAAACAACTAAATTATATAAAAAGGAGGCGAAGGAAGGAAGAAATAAATCCTTCTATAACGGCTTAGGCATCTTGCTGGAATGGACCCGCTTCCTGATTGAAAACAAAAAACAACAGAAAATTTAACCCTAGAGCTAGTTTAGACTCTAAGACGGGGCTAAAACCCCTAACCTCGACTTTTACATACGGAGCGTGAATTTCCCGCTTGGGATAATTCAGATATATTTGATCTTATTTGATTTGATTTTGAGCTAAATGGACCACTCTTTTAGTGTTTATTACAAATATTGTTTTCGGACTGTGTGTGTGTGTGTGACAGGTGAGCTGACCTCTAGCGGTAACGACATGCTGCCCCTGGCGGCGGACGGGTCTTGCATGGCGAAAGACGGGCTGTGCCTGACATCAGGTATTCAGTGATATTCAGCCGGCATCAAATGTTCATGGCCCCTTACTTTGCCGTCTTAATGGCTTGAGTATCGCCTATCTGCTCGTGATACACAACAATTGAAAGACGCTCGCTGCAACGGAGAACGAGTGATGAACTCTTTGTTATTCCAAAGTGTCGTGATTTCGATTCACAAACAGCTTCATCAAGATAAACTTCAGCACCTTTTTACCGTCACCAGTCTCAGATTACGTGGAACACTTGTTTATTAACTGTCGACGCAATATGCGCCGATTTTGCGGTGGTTGGTTAGACAAGTTACTGATTAGATGAACTCTGCTAAGCCGATAAAATGTATAAACTTCAAAAAGATGTGTCTGCTGTAATCGCCCCTGACGCCTGCTTGTTTTTATGTGTGACTGCCCGCCAGGTGACGCTCGCGTGAACGAAGTGCCTGGTCTGGGGGCGCTCCACATCATCTTCCATCGTCAGCACAATCTCCTGGCTCGCCAACTAGCCGCCATCTTTCCACGTGACGTCACAGCCTCTACTAGCGTGGTGGACGAGGCCATCTTCCAGACGGCGCGCAGGATCCTGGGGGCGCAACTCCAGCACGTGGTGTACACAGAGTGGCTTCCCCTGGTTCTGGGCCCGTTCGCGACGCAGCACTACGACCTGTCCAGAGGGCGCCACTTGTATGATGTTCACCGCGACCCTAGCGTGGCCAACGTGTTTGCTGCTGCTGCCTTCCGCTTCGGACATTCTTTGGTGCCAGACTGGCTGACGGTCGGCAAAGACAGGATCCCTCTTCACTCCACCTTCAGCGACCCTGGGCTGGCGCGGCACAATATGGACGACCTGCTGGTCGGGCTCTTGCAGGTCAGTCTTATACACACTTTGATTTCAGTCTACACTGCGGCTTCTATAAATATTAGGATATACAACTTGAACTCTTCAACAAAAAATTCCAACCAAAAATGAACTTTTCATGAAGAAGAAAATACTTTCCAGCAGGTTGGTTGCTTGGTTGTTACTCGTGTGATTTGAAAGACGGGGCAACCAGGAAAAAGACAGCTCAGAGATATGGCGCACAACCAGGACTTGAACTCACGACCCGAGCATTGAAGGTCTTTCCAACAACGAGACATGTCCTCTGACAGCATGCACTAAAGAGAGCCTCATTTAGAATTCCCTTCTGTGACCTGTAACTCCTTAGCCTGCTTTATTTGAATTCATGTCTGTGACCTGTTACTCCATAACCTGCCTCATTTGAATTCCCTTCTGTGACATCGTTCTCTCTCAAATGCCTCATTTGAATTCTCTTCTGTGATATAAAGAGTGCTGCCCAGACACGTGACCAGTTCTTCGTCACCAGCATCCGGAACCGTCTGTTTGAGCCGGCCCCTCGTCGCGGCCTTGACCTCGTGGCCATGAACATCCAGCGGGGTCGTGACCACGGACTTCCCCCCTACCAGTCGTGGCGAGAAGCGTGTGGTCTGAGTCCTGTCCAAGGTTTTAACGACTCGGTTCTGGGCAGTGCGGGGCCGGCACTTAGAGAGGTTTACATGTGAGTATGGACAGAAGATAGAATTGATTTCTGCGACCAAAAATTTTCAGTTGTGTTTACCCTTTTTTTTTCTCTTGGTTTCTTTTCTTTTCTTTTCGGTTTCCCGACCGCCCCCCCCCCCCTTTTTTTCGTTTTCTTTTTTTACTTTTTTTTTTTCTGGGGAGCCGGGATAGCCGAATGGTAGAGCGTTGGACTCTCAATGCTCGCGTCGTGAGTTCGAACCCCTGCTGGGGCCAAATATTTGTACTGGCCATTTTCTCGTTGCCCCGTCTTTGATATCACCTTTACGTGGTGGAAACGTATGTTAAATGCCAAACACCCGCCAGCCCACCCACCCTGTTCTTTTCTTTTGTATTTTCTTGTCTGTTATGCTTTGTTTTGTGTTTGTTCGTTGTTATTCTTTATAGGGTTTGATTCTTGACTTGAATGGGGATGGGTGGAGGGTTTAGGATTCTTTCCACCACGAAGGTAATGGTCTTGGTACTGGTATATTCTACAGCCCCATTACCTAGGTAAGGGAAATTTGGGCTGCTTCCCCCTTGGGGAGTGCATCGCCATAGTACGGCGCAACCCTCTCTCTCTCTCTCCTGCATGGTGTGTGATTGTTTTTTTCCATTCCGCGGCTCCTTCCGTTTGAAATTGAATTTTAACTTGCAAACTTGATGATGTGCCTGCGTGTGTACACGAAGGCGAGACAGACACCGTAAACGAGTCTGCTTGTGATTTTGACGCGATTTGGAAAGGACAAATCCCACCAAATTCCTGCCCACCAGGGGCTCGAACCAGGCAGCTCAGGATCCGAAGTCGGATACCTTAACCACTAGACCAAATCCCACGTCCAGGTGATTTCAAACACGAGACGGGTTAGTTCGAGATCCGTGTCAATGTGGACGATGTACAAAGTCGCAAGCCTTCCATCACGAGTCCAAATCTCCAGGCTATTTTCCGGCTCACCCGATAAACCAGTCGGTATAGCGGTAATTATGTGTGAATTATTTGGTCTTACACAGATGACAGTGCGGAAAGTCTGGAAAATAGAAGCAGATAAGATACGTGACGTTACCGTTACAATGCCAGGTTTCCAGCGTCAATCTCTCAACAAACAGTTTCTTTCGTGGCCACGTGATTACTGGGTTTTCTGGTTTGGTTTGTCTTCGGTCTAGACGTTGTTTGGGTCGTGCTGAAAGATCTTATTGTTCCTGGTGTAAACTATCCGTCCCCTCGTGTTTCTCGTTTCATAGATCTTTCTGCTGCTTGTCTTCCATTGATGGGAGTCTTCTTTTTCTCCCCCCCCCCCCTCTCTCTCTCCCTCTCTGATCTTAACTGCCTCTACAGTTGTAAAATAAAGTTTCGTTGATTCATTGACCCATTGACTCTCTCTCTCTCTCTCTCTCTCTCTCTCTCTCTCGGCTCTCTCTCTCTCGGCTCTCTCTCTCTCTCATTCTCTGATCTTAACTGCCTCTACAGTTGTAAAATACAGTTTCGTTGATTCATTGACCCATTGTCTCTCTGTCTGTCTGTCTGTCTCTATGTTGGGGGGAGCCCGGGTGGCCGAATGGTAGAGCGTTGGACTTTCAATGCTCGGGTCGTGAATTCGTATCCCGGCTGGGGCCACATATTTGTGCTGGCTGTTTCATAGTTGCCTCGTCTTTGATATCACCCGTATGTGGCGGAAAAGGACGTTAAACACCTACCCACCCACCCTCTCTCTCTCCCCCCCCCCCCCCCATTCTCGTGTTCAGTTGCCGCAACCGCCCGTTTTAATGAAGTGCCTCAGAGTTGAAACAAGACAAGACAAGCTCACTTCGTTACGTACACCCGACAGGTACCACTTGTAAGGGAACACACAAAAAATACCTCATCAACTTTTCTACAGCAGGGACTAGACTAGAGAAAGAGACTGGCAACTGCCAGAGCCGTGTAGAGTCTTCCCACAAGCGGCAGACGACAATGTTGTACGGGCCGGTCCGCGCTGTTTGTTGCATTTCCTGGCACTAATCTGCACGGCGCTCCGTGTGACGGCGGTCAGAGTTCATTGTGCCGCTTTACTCGCGCGAACATCACCGGTTACCGGTCCTGCCGTGTTCCACACTACTGCATCTCAGCTTCCACCCGGAGGATAGAACGGTCGATGGAGTAACGCCCCCTGCCATCAATGCCAGAGGCCGGTGGTTCGAGTCCCGCTTTGTGCTTCGGATTTTTCACCTCTTGTCTGTGGCACCACAGACTTGTTTGCTGTGCCTGTCCCGCCCTCGTGTACACACGCGATGAATATGTGCGCCGAGGAGATCTACCATACCATACCATACCATACCATACCATACCATACCATACATTCAGGTCGGTCGCCAGCTTTTGAAAATGGATATCACGCAGATGAAATATAGAAAATTGAATGCAATTCAGTTTAAACTCCGAGAATAGCGGAGCTAAGTCCTCACACCACATGGTTGCAATGGGTTCATTGATGTCCGGTATGTGAGGGAATGCACGTGATTCAACGGAGCGTGCTTGTTAGATTCTGATCACGTTGCTTTGAGCTGAGCAGTTAGAGCGCGTTTATGCACAATACAAGTGTGTGTGTGTGTGTGTGTGTGTGTGTGTGTGTGTGTGTGTGTGTGTGTGTGTGTGTGTGAGAGAGAGAGAGAGAGAGAGAGAGAGTTTCCGTCGGTGCTGCTTTTCTGGTTACATAGTGTCGCCAGTTCTACCCGCAGCTGTGAGAAAATCAAAAGCAAAACCTCAGTCTGAAGCTTTCCCCGGCATCCGTGCGGAGCTTCGCGCTGTGTGGAACACGCTGTCTGTCTGATGACTGACTCTTTCCGTGCAGTTTCCATCACATCGCAATGCGTTTTCTAATCGCTTTGTCTGTCAGCTGGGAGACGTTTTTATTCCGCCGGGTCTGATGGTGGGGCGATAACCCAGAGAACCAGCTAGTCTACGGGAAGGGAGAGAAGAAGTGAAAGAGAAATCAAACCCAGGTAATATTTCTTCTTGAGGGATGTGTACAATTGCTAGCGTCAACACCTGACTTCAGGGTTTGTTTTTAACCTTTCTGGAGTGTCGGGTGGCAGTTCGGCGTTCTTCGCTGCCTGTAAACTCCTTTGTTCGTCCCACATGGTCAGTCTGTGGGTTTTTTGTTTTTTTTCAAGTTTTTTTTTTTTTTTTGCTGACTTTACAAACAGGCTGTCGGCTTGTTGTTGGCTGTACTCGTCTTTTCTTTCCCAGTACCGCAGGAAAGGGAAATCCGGACTGCACCCCTGACTCGGACACACCATGCATGCACGAAACAATTGATGGCGCTGTACTATAAACAGCGATGCACCGAAGCCACCCCCTCTTCCTCCATCCCCCCCTTCCCCCCACGCACACACCACATGCTATCCCCAACCGCATTCTTGAATCTACTGATCCAGAGTTAATCAACCTACATGACCGACGATAAACTAAATTAGATGAGTTTTCGTTCACTGGCTGACATCAATTAAATTATTTCACACCGCATGTAAGAATAGTAATGATAGGCACGTTATCCGAATTATATAGCTCAAAGCGCCGCACACTGAACCCAACACGCATGTCCACGTCAGTAAATCACACGCCCACGTGAACTGATCACACGCATTCTCTCACACACATGACATCAACACAGTAGCACTTACCTGGTGCGAAGGGTCAGCTTAGCTTAGCTACTGATTTGGGTCAGTTTCTGAATTTAGAATTGCGTTTATTTAGAATTTTTGCACGGTGAGCAAAACACTCGGATGTACACCTGTTTGAGGCATTCAGTCACTCCAGCTTTTTATATCAGGACACGGACATTAACCTGATGTCATGAAATCCGAAACAAACACCAGAGACAAACTGACTGCTATCTACGAGCTTCTGTTTCCGACGGAAGTGCAAACCAGACCGCCTCGTTAACCGAGTTCGGAGGATGGTTTCAGCTTTATTGAGATATATTGCCCTGTTCCATCGCACCACAGCGGTTAACACGCTAACCTGGAAGCACGTGGAACTCGGAGAAAGGTTCCCCACCAACACCCTAACAACACATCGCGGCAACTGATCCGTTTGTTTGTGTTTGTCACTGGTGTTGTTAGTCGCTGCTTAACTCGGCAGGAATGTGGAAACTCACTGCAGGATGCTAAGAGGAATTGGGAAGACTTTGAGGAGTGTATGAAGAAAGAGTGCGCAACCAGTCTTTTCAGTCAGTGATTTGTGAGTGAACGGATTGGTGGTTTGGTCAGGTCACGTGCCCACGTCGTAATTTCACCTGAAAGGTGAACTCAAGGAGTGGCTGATGTGAGAAGTCTTTAGGTAGGTATGTTTTGTCGCCTGAAGACTCCTCTCTTCAGTGCCTCACTTCAGTAATCATCTGCATCCTCCCCCCCCCCCCACCCGCACTGTCTTTCCTTTCAAAACCTCTCCCTAAGCACCGTGAGCACTCAGTTAGGGTGGAGCCGTGCGCTATATCAAGTCTCCATCATCATCATCATCATCATCATCATCGTCATCAATACCTTTGTCTGTTGCAACAACGTTATGGGGAGCCTTGGTCCAATGTGCTCGTGTCAAGATATTTTACAGATCACCGCGATGACTCGAATTGACGTAATGTTGCCTTAGAGGCAAGATTTGCAACGAAGGCGCTGGCTTGCTGGTGTCAGTATTTATAGACATATACATAGTTGTATTCACACAGGAAAAACGCTGTACGTTCAAAAAAGGTCGCATGTTACTCAGACCAGACGCCGCTTCACACATTTCGTACCGCGCACGAGTAAAAAAAAAAAAAAAAGAGAGAAAATCTCTCTCCCGGCAACCTCAGCATGAACACATTTCGTATCGCGCATGAATATCCCACGTTTCTGACTCTTTTTCGGTTTTGGCCCTGTATGCGAAAAGTCAGGCAAGATTAACGGTTCCAGCAAACACGAGTATAATCAAAGTGCAACACTCACACTAAGCCAAATTTCAATCCATGCAGACATGAATACATTATGTTTGTTTGTTGTTTTTGTGTGGCCACTGTAGCACAACCCCGGACTGACTTGGTAGGACTTGAGCTAAGAACACGGAACACCAGTCAGCTCTTTCGGCAAACACTGAACCTTGGAGTTTCGTGAGTGCCTTCACTGAGTTCAGTTTCCCCCTCTATTCAATGTGCATACTGTTATTTTAAACCAAAGCTCTTACGGCAAACGAACGACATTGTGTACGCCCCTGCAGACTGTCTTTGGTCCTTACGTGTGTTGAACCTTACTGTTACTGGAGTGTTTCATTATTAGCGAACGAGCGAAAAAACTAACGAACTTAGTGTACCGGCTGAGTTACGTACCGGCCTGACTCCTGTTGTAATACTCTCTTCCCGTCAGACGAGTTTGTCTGTCCGCGTGTGCTGCTGGAGTCTTACCTGGCACGTGCATCACGGACTCGCGCCGGTTTTGTACCATTTTCAGGAACTGAATGTCTTCTTGTTTCTCCGACACCAATCGCTTCTTTCTTTCAACACCCTGCTCTTTTCTAAATGTTTGAACGGCAACACTGAACAGTTTAAACTGAGGAACTTTTTCAGTCTCACAGAATGGACTGTTTCGCATGTCAAGAAAACACGACTGATACCGTTAAGACTCGTGCAGAATTATAGTCTTCTGTGGCGTGGTTGGTATGAGGCAAAATGTACCGTCTATTCCACGTGTGTTGTACGATGGGTTACCGAGTGGTTGACGCAACACATTCCGGTCACATGATACAAAGGGAAACAAAGATGAAAGATCACTGAGACGGCCACTGGGGAGTTTACTACTGGCGCAATATTTACATCATATCCTCGAAACACTTTTCCACACTTCTAGAGTTGCTCGTGCTAAGACAGGCCGCTTCGGTGTCCATCTTCTGACAAATTCTGTCTGTCTAAACGGCTGTCTGGTGGCAGGACCCAAAATAGACCCAACACAATGAACTAAGACGGAAAAAGTCAGCTATGTTGTGGTTGGTGGGTGCTGGTGGTCACAGGGGGTACTGTAAGGGATGGATGAGGAGCCTGGACGATCACTTTTATTTTATTTTCTTCTGTTTTTTTCTTGTCTTGTGAGCCAGTTACCTTTGAATGAATGCAATCACAATACCACGTGTGTATACCAGGACACACTCATTGTAAACCGGTGCAGGTCTGTTTTCCTTTCCTATGTCAGTCACCTTGTTAACCTAGTTTATTTGATGTTGGGTTTTTTCCTCCACTACCGTGTGGTTGTTTACAGGAGATCACTATCGCTTCCTTATTCTTTTACTGCCAGTGGCTCAGTACTTTTCCTCGTTCACCAAATGGCAGCTGTTTTTGCCTCCCCAAACAAGATTGGTTCAGATTCTGCCCGCCACGAATAGCACTGGAGCACAATCTGTGATTACACGAGCCGCGGGCTGTGGTGTTGTTTACACAAATTTTTCACACCATTGAACTTCGGCTTCTTTGATCGGCAGCCAGTCTGAGAAATCTTGATCTCCCTGCAGTAGGAGGTGACCCCCCCCCCCCCCCCCGACATCGGTACAATAGGATTTGACCTCTAGAGGCCAGAGGGGGTCGGTTTGACTTGACGAGGTGTTAAAGTCAACACGACCCCCCCCCCCCCCCCCCCAAAAAAAAAAAAAAAACAACAAAAAACAAAAAAACAAAAACAAAAAAAAACAAGCAAACAAACACAAAAAAGCAAACCCTCTCGATATTCCGATTTTTCAGAGAGATATGAGATTGTGTGAGAAATGTGATACGAGAGAGTGGCACAGTGACGTTTTAAATCACCTGATCTCGGCTAGGCGAGACTGTGGAAAGTGAAACGAGACTTAGTCGAGTTTGGCGCCATGATGGATACAGAAAAAGCAGGCGATCGGATACGTCAGCTGTGCTGTCTTTCAAACGTCTCTTTCAATCAAAGCTTTGCTTTCCTGTTTCAAAACATCATGTTCTGGTAACGTTTCGTTAACCAAGAAGCGCAATTTCGAATTCAAATTCAAATTTAATTCAGATTCACAAACCAAAAATACTTTATTGTTCATTGAATAACAGATATAACATGGAAAATCGTCTTTGGACTCAAAGCTTGAAATAAAATAAGAACTGATGAACAAGTAAGATTCTACGTCAATAAACACAACAAATGAAATTGGTTTGGCATGTTCAATAACTGACTAGCGTTACAAAAACTTCCCTGGGTTAAAAAAAATACTTATGAATGCTCAGGCCTTTGGGACGGGGGAAAGGGGAAAACAAGAAATAGTACAAAGAAACAAAGCAAGACGTGAAACACAGAACTTTGAGAGATTTGTCTTTTTTATTTCCTGCTCTTCATTTCCTTTTTTTTAATATATATTTTTTGAAGGAGTGTTGAAGATATAGACCTCTTCACCGGCGCCATGTCTGAGCGGCCACTGGGTGGCGCTGTTGTGGGAGAGACGTTGGCGTGTCTGATTGGACGACAGTTTGCTGACCTCAAACATGGCGACCGATTTTTCTACGAGACCAGCGGGCCGGAAGGGTTCACGGAAGGTAAATATACGGGCGCTGATTCAGAGCTTTTGGTGTTTTTGGCTGAAAGCACAAGATTTTTATTGACTGAGCTATTCTGGCGCCCTCTCAGTGTTGCCAGTGACAACAGGACAACCAATGAGATGAAAACACTGTGATGGGGATTGGGCTTGGAAGGGGGGGGGAGGGGGCACTGAGTTCTTACGTAAGAGAAGTGCTAGGTTATCATTTGAAACATTCAGGCAAAAACACCAGCTGTGAAAACTGGTCGCGTTTTATGAACACTGCTGTTTCAGATGGCCAATATTTTGAGAAGAAACGAAATACGATTTTGCCATTTGTCTTTATTGTCAAAGAAAGCGGAAACGTTTTTTCACAACAGTTTTAAATAGTGTGTGTGTGTGTGTGTGTGTGTGTGTGTGTGTGTGTGTGTGGTGTGGTGTGGTGTGGTGTGGTGTGTGTGTGTGTGTGTGTGGTGTGGTGTGGTGTGTGTGTGTGTGTGTGTGTGTGTGTGTGTGTGTGTGTGTGTTTGTGTGTGAGTGAAAGAAAAACAAAAATGAGGGAAGCGGTCTTTATTTTAATTAATAAGTCATATAGTCAGGTTGTCATGGCATTGTGCCCAAACTTCTTTGTTTCCAAAAAGCTCTTATATCTGTTTGTCCATCTATGTTGTTTTTTTTTTTTTAATTACATATCTATTCAAACATATTCTTTGGTGATATTCTTTAGCTGTACACCTTCATTGCACGTGACGCACGTTACAGATCAAATGACGTCATTTTCATTCACAGGTCAGTTGCAGTACATACGTCAGACGACAATGGCGGGCCTCATTTGTGCCAACACTCATTCTATCTCCAGCGTTCAGGCGAATGCCTTTCTCAAACCGTCAGCACGGTAAGTAGTAGAAATCTAGCTCTTCTGAAGAGACATTGTGGTAAAACAAATATGATCAGTCAAGATATTCATTGCCGCTGCTATACTTAAACTGATCGAAGGAAGTAGCCTCTGTTTGTTGTTTTTTTCCCTTGATAAGGGTTCTTTGGGTACAACTAATAATAATAATAATAATAATAAGAGAATATTTATATAGAGCCTAACCTTATCTAAGCTGTAGGCACTTTACATAAAATACATATTCATTCATATTAAGACATAAAAAAACACAAAACACAGATAAGACAAACACAAGACAGGTAAAACTGACAAAACAGATTTAAAAAAAACTAATTAAAAAACTCATATCCACACACACACACACACACACACACACACACACACACACACACACACACACACACACACACGTTCCCTGCGCACGCACGCACTCGCACCAGCAGAACGACAACATGGCACGGCTATGAGAGAGTGAAGAGATGGGTTTTCAGTCGGGACTTGAATGTTTCCTCGTTTGAACTGTTTCTGGTTGTAAGAGGGAACTGATTCCAAGTAACAGGGGCTGTTGGAATAAAGTTGTCCTGTATGTTGTATGTTGTCCTCTGGGCGCGTTTTGGTGTCTGCTTGGGAACACATTTGCAGTTGTCTTGTCAGTATGTTTACCACTGGGCGTGTTTTTAACCATTGGGTATTCTTGGCTCAGAATTAAGAGATGGATATGTGCGCCGAGGAGACGTCTACCATAGCATACCATACCATACCATACCATACCATACCATACCATACCATACCATACCATACCATACCATACCTTACCATACCATAATCTTTTAGTCTCAGCTTTGTCATGCTAGTGTCAGACTTACGTCCTGGTCTCCCACCATGCATCTGACCCCACCGATTAACTGTTTCCAAGGCCTCAGTCCCCCATCATTGTGCCAGGGCAACAACTCAGGCAAACAGGATCTGAAGCTCAGTCAGTGAGTGATTTGATTCTTACGCGCGTAGACCTTAAACCCTACATGCGCGCGGGACAATTATACGCTGTAGACTGATTCATCTGGTTTCCTGTCTGACAGAAACCCTACAGTGTCCTGCTCACAGCGGAAATCACCCATCTCACTTCACGCCTGGAAAGACGACTTGATAAGGCTGGTTCACAC
This sequence comes from Batillaria attramentaria, assembly GCA_018292915.2. Classification (NCBI taxonomy): domain Eukaryota; kingdom Metazoa; phylum Mollusca; class Gastropoda; family Batillariidae; genus Batillaria; species Batillaria attramentaria. Next base: position 159,710 of record JACVVK020000587.1, read on the forward strand.
TCTGCAGTTTTCGGGACGGTAGTCCATACGTCTGACGTCATAATGGATGACATCCGATGAGATTGGAATGACGTGGAATGGTGCGAGCAGTGGTGGTGAATGTGAAAAGTCACTTTCATCTGACGTCATTAGAATAACTGTTTCTGTATGCGCGTTGGATGAGTGAAAGGGTGGGAGTTGGGGGAGGGGAAGGGGAGGTTGGGAGGTTGAGGGCAGATTTGTGTCATTTACGAAAGCTTCGTAGAGCTTCTAATTAAAGAAGATATTAAAGAAATGCGGTTTTCTTTGAATCTGCTGTGTTTTTTTCCTTATCAAAAGCACCGAAATTGTCAGTTCTATAAATAGACCACCCAGCCAGTGCTTCGCTGCTTCGATGCTGTGTGCTAGACAAGCCTCGTGATACTTTTAAGCGTGTTGTTTGTTTGTTTGTTTGTTTGTTTGTTTGTTTGTTTGTTTGTTTAACGGCAATGCAGAGGAGATTACAACTTGCAGGGTCAATGCGATCAGTGAAGTCACTGTAGTTACCAGTATGAAGACGTTAATAATTAATTTATTGTTTGTTTGAAGATGGAAATAATTATGTGTAAATAGGTGTGTGTGTGTGTGTGTGTGTGTGTGTGTGTGTGTGTGTGTGTGTGTGTGTGTGTGTGTGTCTGTGTGTGTGTGTGTGTGTGTGTGTGTGTGTGTCTGTGTGTGTGTGTGTGTGTGTGTGTGGGTGTGTCTGTGTCTGTGTGTGTCTGTGTGTGTGTGTCTGTGTCTGTGTGTGTGTGTGTGTGTGTGTGTGTGTGTGTGTGTGTGTGTGTGTGTGTGTGTGTGTGTGTGTCTGTGTGTGTGTGTGTGTGTGTGTGTGTGTGTGTGTGTGTGTGTGTGTGTGTGTGTGTGTCTGTGTGTGTGTGTGTGTGTCTGTGTGTGTGTGTGTGTGTCTGTCTGTGTCTGTGTGTGTGTGTATGTGTGTGTGTGTGTGTCTGTGTGTCTGTGTGTGTGTGTGTCTGTGTGTGTGTGTGTGTGTGTGTGTCTGTGTGTGTGTGTGTCTGTGTGTGTGTGTGTGTGTGTGTGTGTGTGTGTGTGTGTGTGTCTGTGTGAGTGTGTCTGTGTGTGTGTGTGTCTGTGTGTCTGTGTGAGTGTGTCTGTGTGTGAGTGTGTGTGTGTCTGTGTGTGTGTCTGTGTGAGTGTGTGTGTGTGTCTGTGTGTGTGTGTGTCTGTGTATGTGTGTGTGTCTGTGTGTCTGTGTGTGTGTGTAGAGAATTGAGTTTTTAATTTTTATTTTAGTACCAGCGTTTGTAGTTAGATGCAGGATGTTTACCGTAGTTTAGTTCTTGGTAGTAGTTCGCTATTAGTTTCTAGTTAGTCCCTGGTTTGGTATCGAGAGAAGTCACGTTGCTTGGCCTTCCCACTGACCTCCCTTCCCCTCACGTGCGCGCACGCCGGCTGGTCAGTCCCAAGGTCGTTCCGCGAGCCCGCCACGCCTGGCCCCTCCCTATAAAAACCCCTGTTTTTGCGCCGAAAATCAGAGCGCTCCCAACTTTTGGATTACCCCCCTCGGGCCGACCAAATTTCCCGACCAAATTCCTAATTGGGTGGATTACTTTTGTGGTTGTGTTTTCATTGGCTACGGGCGAGCGGACCGCAGAACGTAAGTGTCCCAGTTTCTTTTGGTCATTACCTAGTGATCCAGTCACCGTCTGAGTTTCCAAGTTTTTACGGCTGACGTAAACGCTATTTTCGTTACTTTATTTTTGAAAACTTTAGTGCATAATTTGTGTGAACTAGTGCGTTCTTTTATATTAAGTTTTTGTAAGTGTATTCCTTCCAGCATAGTTCCCATGCAGTTTTATAGTTTCACCAGCGTTAGTGAGTGTGAATTATTTTTACCGCTGATGCTTAGACGCTCAGCGTGCACTGACCCCTAGTCCGTGTAACCTTTGCCCGGCAGCGAGCGAGTGAGCGTGCGCGCACCGCGAACTTCTGATTCTCGCGACTACACAGTCACCGCAGTGGAGAAATTCTATTCTTAGTAATTCTTAGCGCCCAGCCTTACCGTTTCCCCTCTCCCCGGAATTCCCCGGCCCACGTAGAGTTTGTTTTTATGATAATTCTTAGTTTGGTTTCGCGCTTCCCTCCTCTTCTTTTGTTTTGTTTGTTTGTTAGTTGGAATAGTCGATAAGGGTTTAGTGATTTATGCTAATTAGGAGTTTTGTTTGTTATTTTAGACTGACGTGCTCATTTTGTTAGTCAGAATTAGTTCGTTTTCCCTCTCCTTTGGTTATTTCATTTTTCGTGCTAGTTCTATTCGTCAAGTGACCACCAGACAGCATAGTAGTCGTACAAGAGATTATATTTTTCTCCGAATCTGTGCCATAATCAATCGTAATTCCTTTCTTTTGTTGATGTGTGCCATGATTTACTAAGTGATTACCGTGATTTTCCCTTTTTGTTTGTTACCTTATTTTTGGAATAATCACTATGTTTGAGCGTTCCTCTCCTCTCAGTTATTGATAGCGTGTGTTAGGGAGTGATTGTGTGAGTGAAGTGAGTGCGTGCTAAAGCAAGCGTGATTCACACCTTCTGAGAGCTTGCACAGGCCGTGTCCTCAATTACAGACTCGCAGACACACACCAGACATCCACTGCCCCTTACATACGCCAACTAAAATCATGCGCACCTTTATTTTTTTTATTAATGTAACCTACACACGACGACACCTTCCCTCCCGGCGTTACATGTGTGTGTGTGTGTGTGTGTGTGTGTGTGTGTGTGTGTGTGTGTGTGTGTGTGTGTGTGTGTGTGTCTGTGTGTGTGTGTGTCTGTGTGTGTGTGTGTCTGTGTGTGTGTGTGTGTGTGTGTCTGTGTGTGTGTGTGTGTGTGTGTGTGTAGCACATGTAATAAATTATGAGCAGGTACATTGTGTAATCGGTGCTTTTTGAAAATCTGTATGTCAACTGAAGACCGCCTTTGCCTTTCACCACGTGACTAGTTTGCATTTGAAATGTATGTTTTTATGTCTTCTATTCGCAGGAACAAGGAAAATTTGAAAAGGGCACAAAATATTACAACATTGTGTTAATAAGTACCACTGTTGTGATGCTGTAATATGAACATTTTTCCTTAATTAAATTTTGTATTACACATTATGTCTCAGTCTTATTTTGGAGTGTTGTGTGTATGCGGGCGCGCATACTCTGTGTGTGTGTGTGTGTGTGTGTGTGTGTGTGTGTGTGTGTGTGTGTGTGTGCTCTCCTCTTTTCATATGACTTCAGTATTGTTCTGTCTGTGTTGCCGTGAATAAACGGTACGGTCTCAGTGACGGGAATCTGAAACACATGCATGCACGCACGCACGCACGCACGCACCGGCGCAAACACGCACCGGCGCAAGCAAGCACACCAACAACCCCCACCGCCGTGGCGGCCACTGTGACTGACGGACCTGATATTTTTTTTTTCATTTTATTTCATTTTGACTATCAGTCCAATTTCCTTTAATCCAGAGTAATTATCATCTAAAATTATATATCTCAACTTGTACAAGAGTAATTAACAAAATAAAACACTATGCCTATGCCATGGCTTCTCAGACTGACAAAACACAGCCCTCCAAGCGCTGTAAGGTGCACAACTCTGTGAAATAAGCATTCTCGTTCGATGATTGCTCTCCCTTGAAAAAATATGGCGCTGCCCATGGAAGAAAACGTGAATCCAGCTGAACTTGAGAAGAATTCAACCGAAGAGAGGCCTCCAACCGTTGTTGATAGATATTTTTCAAAACATTATCGCATTGGTGAGTATTTGTAGATAAAATATCAATAACTTGCCATTGCTAAGGCTCTCCTTCCCCATCTTTGTCGTTCGCTTGCTCAGGGCTACACCGTGACTACTTATGTTAGTGTCCATGTACTATAGAATCGGTAATTGCTTCATTTATGTTAGCAGAATATTGGTCCTCACTGCTGATAGTGAAATAGTATGATGCGACATTCCATCTACGAGCTTTTCATAGTCCTGTAGCCTGGAATGCCCGCAACACAACCACGTGTGTTTGCCGCAATGCCGGATGTACTGTTGGGTGTCGGTTTCATTTGCAGCGCTCACGTGTTGTGTTGTCTTTTGTCCGTCAGCCCATTTGTAGGTAGTCTTTGTTGAGGGCTGTCAGTCATCGGCCAGTGTTAAATCTTACTTTTTAAATTTTCAACAGATGCTCAAAAGAAGGAGAGAGAGGACTTTTGTGTTTTGACACATTCAAACAGGTTGGTCTGATATCTGTCTCGCTGTCTCTCTGTCTCTCTGTCTGTCTCTCTCTATCGGAGTATCTCTCTCTGGAGTTTTGGTAGTCAGCAGGTTGAGCATCTGACATGAGACTGGAAGGATGCAGGCACAAGCCCATCAACCTCAAGTCAGAAATCTACACAGGCTTTTTCATCATAAAGTTTCACCATCTGTTAAATCACCTTTGAAGGCATCCATGTAACCTCAGCACACAACCACCCACGCCCACCACATCTCCACTCCCACTCACTCTTAAACTGTAAAGAAATAGAGAAACTGATTTGGCATGAATTGCAGTTTCCCAGAAGTTCTGCCAGTGAACACAGCAGCAGTTTTAGAGAGGAACTATTCTGTGTTCTGAATGTGTACAGCTTGAAGCAGACAATTGTTGGTTAGAAAGAATGATGCCAGTAAATGCAGACACACATGCGTGCGCGCGCGCGCACACACACACACACACACACACACACACACACACACACACACACACACACACTTGAAGGGGAATTTTCCTGAAATATGCTGGCATCTTGCTACACTTGCTTAGATATTTTTATCCCCCCCCCCCCCACACACACACACACACACACACGCACATGCGCACACACCTGTTTTTTTCTTCTTTTGTTTTGTTTTGTTTAACCTTCCGGCTATGTCGTGGGTAAAAAGTTGCACACACATTGCTTTAGATGAACGTATCTGGGTCAATATTTAGGTCACACCTTTGAAATTTCATGACTTTGTCAATAAATGGTTTGACTATGTTCATGCCAAAAATTGTGTTGTTTAACTTGTAATTAGCAGAGTAATTAAACAATAAATAAGAATAAGTTGTGAATTGCCAATATAAAAACCATGGGTAATTTGTTTCCCACGATGTAGGACTAGGAATAAGCTACAATCTGCTTATATAAAAACCATGGGTAATTTGTTTCCCACGACGTAGGACTAGGAATAAGTCGAAAATTACCTATGTAAAAACCATGGGTAATTTGTTTCCCACGACGTAGGACTGGGAATAAGTCGAAAATTACCTATGTAAAAACCATGGGTAAGTTGTTTCACACGATGTAGGACTAAGAAGTTTTTTAGCGACGTAGCCGGAAGGTTAACTGGGACAGTTACCCTGTAACACAAATTTTTGTTCTGGTTAGTGACTGCTGTTTGCTGCATTTGTGTGTGTTTGTGTGTGTGTGTGTGTGTGTGTGTGTGTGTGTGTGTGTGTGTGTGTGTGTGTGTGTGGTCATGTTTGCAGAATATGCATCATCACCTTAGCTCCATCTCACCCTGTTCTGGCGGACAAGAAGACAGTTGTTGCTGTGGACTTTGGCGTGGGCGGGGCCAACAGGCTAGACAACAAAATGACTGGCAAGTCCAAGCGGGTAGGTGACTAGTTTCGTTCCAGAGCTGATGGAACAGGAGATTGTAAATGGCAAAAACATGTACTTGATACGCAGGGCTCTAAACATACTGGTTATTATTTAAACTCCCTCTTTGAAGATCGATACATTTCTAGCAAAATTCCAGTGTTTCGTTGTAGAGGGGAAAAAACAACACACACACACACACACACACACACACATACACACACACACACACACATGCACACACACACACACACATGCACACACACACACACACACACATTTAGACTTTCTCAGACAGTGAGTGCAAAATGCACATCCAATGGTAAAGTCTGTTTAGCTACTATTGTGTATACATACTAACAATAGAAGTTTTGCCAGTGAAGGGAAGTAACACATAAAAGTTTGAGCATCCTCATCTCACAAAGTGTGACGGGTTGTCTGCTCTTCTCATGTGGGTCTGTTCCAGGTTGTTGATTCACCTGCTAATTCTGTAGGATAGGAATAGGTATTTGTTGCACTCTTTGTCCCCAGATACTGACTTAGACAGGCCTTGACTTACAGTATTATACAATACGACTTGATTTCCTGCAGTGCACAGAAAAAATGAAAATAAATTTTTTTTTAGGTTTATCAATAAAAACTCAACAAGATTTTGATGCCTGGTTAAGAATAGAAATTATATTCTAAAAGTAAGAATAAGATGGAAGTCTGTAAAAACAGGCATGGTAGCCGTATTTGTCCCGGAAAACGCATAAAACATTCACTCAGTGTACACTACATAAAACAACTAAAAAAAGTAAAAGAGCACACACACACACACACACACAGACACACACACACACACACACACACACACACACAACCCGACTGAGTAGAAATGATAAAAGATAGACAGAGACAATTAGATAATAATAATAATAATGGATAGTACTTATCTAGCACTTATTCTCGCAGCAAAGCAATGCATCGCGCTAGACACCACCCCTAGCTCAAAGCAGATTGGTGTTTGTGGCTTTGCCAGTTAGTCACTCAATGCTACACACATTTCCTCCTTTACGATCATGGACCGTTTTAAGCCCTGAGTGTTGGTTTTATTCTATGAAATCTGCAACAGTGTCGCTGTCATGCTTTTGAAGCTGTTAACTAAAATCTGCAACAGTGTCGCTGTCATGCTTTTGAGGCTGTTAACTAAAATCTGCGACAGTGTCGCTGTCATGCTTTTGAGGCTGTTAACTAAAATCTGCAACAGTGTCGCTGTCATGCTTTTGAGGCTGTTAACTGAAATCTGATTTCACAATCACATACTCTTTATAGCCAGTGGTTTTTCATGAGACACAAAGGGGCACATAGCAAAATTGAAAAATTAATCATAAATAAAATGAATAGGTAAATTTTTTTGTGCTTGAGACACGTGGAAAATTAATATTTCTCATGTGTTTTCTTTTTCATCGTCAAATTTCTTGACACTGTGCTGCAGTGTTCAATAAATGCTAATTTTTAAACAATGAGATTTTTCTGTTTGGACTGTTCTTTATGCTTTCTTCTGAAATAACATTTTCTACACTGCATTCTTGGATGTACACAGAGAGTCTAGCATCATTTTTTTATATTCATTATTGTATGTTTATTAATTTATTTGGTTTATTTTGTACCTGATGGTTTGCTTGCGCTTTTGTCGTTGTAAATAGAACTCGTCAAGTTGTTTACATATTTCAGCACATTTCTTGTGACTCCAGATCACGTATTTTGAGGGAGTTTGTTGTTTGTTTGTTTGTTTTGTCAGGGTGCCCAGTGGTTGGGAGCATTGTCTACCTTGTGCAGCTTGTCTTGTGCGGATGGCAGTAAGTACAGTGTATACTGCAGTGTCAAAGGTCAACTGATTGAAGTTAACGAAGCTCTGCTCGCCTCTCCCCATCTTGTGTCGGAAAAGGTGGGTTGATCTTTATGCCGTTATACTAATATCAGGACCCCAATGTAAAGGTCGAGGTTCATTTAACCCACGGCTACGGGCCTAACCCAGACTAGGACAAAAGAAACCCCAAAACAAAATTAAATTAAAAATAAAAAGCAAAGAAAGGTAGAAAAAAATCTTTCTCTAACGGCTTAGGCACCATGGTGGAATGGACCTGTTTCCTGGTTAAACAACACCCCCCCCCCCCCCC
>JACVVK020000587.1:175000-177500 GCA_018292915.2 Batillaria attramentaria
TGCTTGAACGGCCTGCATACTGGAGTGTGTTGCATTGAGAGCTGTACTAATCATTGACAGACAATTTCCAGTGTGTAAACGCACAGTGAAAAGCGTAACAATACCAAAACATAAGCAGGGCGTAAGATCTTCCACCTCTTTGGCGGGTTTCACCTTTGGCTGAAAATGTTCTTCCCCCCAAACACTTCCTCCCCTAAAGCATCTAAAATCATGCAAGTTGCAAAGACTTTATTTCGATCTAAAAAATGTCCTCCCAAAAGAGTGTTTCCTTCTGTGAAGCACTTAAAATCACGCCAAAATGCACGAAATTGCACCGATTTTAGTCTAATTTACAACAACAACAAAAATTGGAGGGAGGGGGAGTGGGAGGGGGGGTGTGGAGCTTCCCCTTGGACACCCCTAGCGCGGGGGACGGGGAAGGGGGATGGGGGGCGTTCCCCTGGAACACCCCTAGCGTAACAGCAGACACGCGCTCGTGGCTTTGCCGCTTCGTCACTAAATGTTACAGACTTTTCCTTGTCTTGCACCGTGGACCATCTTAAGCCCTGATAATTTTTTTTTTTTTTTTTTTTAAGCTTACTAACTTGAACTTCATCTTGGAAAACGCGCGGGGAGCCGGGATAATGGAGCGGTAGAGCGTTGGACTTTCAATGCTGGGGTCGTGAGTTCAAGACTCCGGCTAGAGACATAATTATACACTTGTGCAGGCTTTTTTTTTTTCTCTGTGTCTGGTATCACCCTTATCTGGAGGAAAAAGAAGTTAAATTCAAGAACACTTCAAATATATGCGTGTTTAATTGGGCTGCTTCGAGGACGGTGAGGACAGTGGAACTACGGAGTGACAGCCCACATGTCGTGACGAAAGTAAGCTGACACGAGGGTGGTTGGAGGGGGGGTGGGGTGGGGCAGAGGAGGGGGGAGGTAGGGAGGAAGGGGGGGGGGGAGAGGGAAGAATCCCGGATAGGCACGGGGGCTGGTCAAGATGGCCGGGTGTGTGTCCAGTGCTAACAAGATTCAAAAGTTTGAATGGCGATTGTTCTTGAGGAAAGCCAAGCGTCTGGAATAAGAGCACACACAACGTGTTTACATCGTGTAATAGCGTTTGTACCCGTTTTCTAGTTGATACACTGCCCGTGTCTTCCACATAAACCTAAACCCAGTCAACACCGAGAGTTTCCAGATTTGACAAGTTCCAGTTCAGACAACTTTATGGGGTGGCTGGATAGCCGAATGGTGGAGCGTTGGACTCGCAATGTTCGGGCCGTGAGTTCGAATCCCGGCTGGGGCCAAATATTTGTGATGGCCTTTTTCTCGTTGCCCCGCCTTTGATATCACCCTTACGTGGTGGAAAAGGACATTAAACTCCACCCCCCTCCCCCCGACAACTTCATTGTGTCTTTTTATTGTGTATTATTATTATGTTACAGACAAATTTGTCTTCGGCCAGGGGACATAAAGCAAAAGTACAGAGTAAACATATAAAACTGTGTGAATAATGATTAATACAAACTACGGTTGATTTTACACGGGAGTGTTTTCAGCCCGAACAAACAGCGAGTATGGTGTTTTTCGCGTTTCTCGTGTGACATGCGGCCACAACACGCATTTGTCCCAGTTTTTACGGACCGTATTTGAGATATTCTCCATGTTCGAACAAAAACGTCTCCTGTGTGCCATCAGCCGAAGCCGACGGCGCCTAATACATTACAACAGAATAGAGCACAGCAGAGAGTATTACAACAGAATAGAGCAGAGCAGAGAGAGAGAGAGAGAGAGAGAGAGAGAATCTTTATTTTACAACGGTGAAAAAGGTGTTGGTCGTCAGACCAATTTTCAACCTAGCCGTAGTTAATACTACACAAGAAATGTAACACAACCCCTCCCCCCCCCAACAACTTCAGTTGGAATGAAAATGAGAATGAGAGAGAGAGAGAGAGAGAGAGAGAGAGAGAGAGAGAGAGAGAGACAGACAGACAGACAGACAGACAGACAGACAGACAGACAGACAGAGAAAAATTGCTTTCGTTTTGGAGTGCGGTCGGTGGCTGGTTTCATCGTTATCTATTATCATATCATCATTATCTTTATTACAAAAAAACACATGCAAAAATAGAATTTTACTTCAGATCAGTAGAAGCCACTTCAAGCCACAATGACCCAATCTGCAGCGGTCTTGGGCCTGGCGGGACGACCCACGCCTTGCGTAACAGTGGCTTGAAGTGGCTCCTACTGTTGTGTGCGGTGGCTTGTTCTTTTTAACAAGTCTTATCATACAGCAGGCAGGGGGGTGTTCGGGCCCAGCCTCTTAAGAGTTATATAACAAGCGAGTACCACTGGAAACACTTCTTAGATTTGGGTTTGTTGTGAAAGAACAAGGGCGGTTTTTAACCGGGTGGGGTGTGTGTGTGGGTGTTTTAGGAGTTTAACTCTTTGACGACGAAGCACAATTTCTAACACGCGATTTCCTATAGGAAATCGCGTGTTAGAAATTGTGCTTCGT
>JACVVK020000587.1:182500-242500 GCA_018292915.2 Batillaria attramentaria
ATAATAATAGTAATTATTATTATTATTGAATAAGCGCTTTACCCAATTTCACGAATCGGCTCAAAGCGCCGCGAACTGATCCCAACACGCACGCTCACGTGAATCACACGCATTGTCTCACACACTGGACATAAACACATTACAATCACGTGGTGCGAAGGGTCAGCTCAGCTATTTAAATTTCGGAATTTAGAATTGCATTTATTTTTCAAATTTGGTGGGCTGAACATTTCCAAAGCAGAGGGGGAGGAAGCCGGAGTACCGGGAGAGAAGTGACAAGTCTCTTAACCACTAGACCACCAGACCACCGACCGACCGACCGATATGCAAATTGGATGTCACGTGGCAGGAATGCGTATCATGAGAACTTTGGGTACCACGGTGACAGTTTATCACCAATCAGTAGACATACGGCTATAACTTTGTACGTGTCTTAATATGACGTCATGCTTTCGTCATTGTCAGCAGTTCAGGTTGATGTGTACGCTTGGAAAAGTTGAATCCCGTCCCTTTAACGTTGTCAGCGCAACACAATGTTTGGAATCTGATGAACTTGTTTAAAACAACACACCTTGGCTCTAGGCACCCTCTCCTGAAGGCGGGCTTGCCCTCCATACAAGGCAGCGGATGTCCAGGGCAAGTATCACCATTACCCGAAATGTACGACCAAGCAGTTGATTGAGCTTACTGTGGCTGAAATGGTCACTGCCGCCCGTTTAGCTTTGGCCAGCGACCTGGTGCGCAGGTTTCCAAATCTTGGTTGATAAATCACGTTTCCAAATCTTGGTTGATAAATCACGTGACTATAGTAACGGACCTAAAGTAATGTTCACAGACGAAGGAGAGTGCACACAGGTGACCTTTGACCCACTCCGTCCCATCTCGGGCACAGGTCACGAAACTGTCGCGATGGTCACATCAGAATATAAACATACAAAATAACCTACGCCATCAAGAGACCATTACCCCGTTGAAAACCTGATACATTCCGAACTTCTTCTTTTTTATTTTATTTATTTATTTATTTATTTATTTTTTGTTGTTGTTGACCGCTTCCGACTTGCGTTTGTTCAGTTCTATGTTATTTGGTTACGTGGAATGGGTCGAAGATGTCCTGCATTTGAGCAGTATGTCCGTCTAACGATTTACGCCAGGATGTGAGGCGAAAAGCGACTAGAGAATAATTGATGTCATGACATTATGACAATGAGGAATACGCGGATAAAATTCAATACACACTGTGACAACCTGTGTCAGAGAGGAGAGAGGGATGACCAAACCGCACGCGCACATTCCGCCTCTCATCCCATCTCTGCCACAGTTGATAATCACTACGCGCAAGTAGGTCGATCCGTCTCTCAGCACACTGCGAGTGTGACACGTAAGTAGCCAATATCTCTCCGCCGCGCGAAACACGTTAACTCTTTGACGACGGAGCACAATTTCTGACACACGATTTCCTATACAGTTAAGCAACCGAACTGGAACCGAAGCACGACGTCAACAGTTGATCACATCCGCAAAGTAGTTCCCGGGAAACGTGAGCCCAGTTTGATTATCGTCGGTTTCGTTGTACATCATTAGTGTGTTGTTCACAGATTTCATAGCAGCTTATGTATCTGTTTTGCCGAAGACATGGAAAAGGACACTGGGAGATAAATGACGTTTTTCCGTCAGTTTTTCCATCTGTGACTGAGACCAGATGGTGGTGTCCTTCCGTGCTTCGACGAAAAAAAAACAATTTCACCACCAAACTAGTATTTTGTTGGTGAAGTTAAACGTGCAGCATACAATGAGGGCAAAACAATGGTTGACTAAGCAAATAATTCTGTGGCGTATACCTAACATGAATTAGTAACTGAAATAAGGAATGGGACTGAGGCGGCCAAAACAGTCAGGTCAGGGGCCAGAACTCTTTCAGACAATGGGCACTGAATCCACTACCTGTTCTTACGTAGCAGCGTAAATAATAATAATAATAATAATAAATGGTATTTGTAGGGCGTATTTCTTTTGAATAAACTCAACGCGCCAATCATTCACCGACACGCACATTTTACAAACGATGGACAGACATACACTGGTGAAACTGACTAGTTGCTGACACGGGAAATTAATAATAAGAAGAAGAAGAAGAAGAAGACTTTTAGGCCGCCTATCCCTGGGGACCAAGCTCTAAGCGCCTTACATCTTAGGACAGTAAATCATGAAGTAAAAAACCAGACGAAGAAAGTAAAACAACACAGATTCCTAACAGAAAACGTAGGTAAATTTTTTTTAAAAGGACCAGCAGAGACAAAGAACAACTGAATGAAAACAAAGACCCATAACGAAGAAGAAACGATGAAGCAAAGCACAGGAGAAATAAAAACAGTGGTAAGAACTAAAAACAAAAGCATACACTGGACAGCATTCAAACTGCATCTAGGCGAAGTAAAGTCATACCTCGCGTCATGAACAAATACACACGGGCTACGTGCCGTACACTGTGGGCCCCCTGGAGGCATCAGCTGATGATTGCAGGCAGAAGGTAGGGTACCAGCTGATCGCTTGGCAAGTCTCCAGCGAAAGACGAAGGGGGCGCGGTATTTCTCCTTAACCCCTGTCCACACAATCTAGGTTGTCGTTACTAGTCAGCTCTCGTGTCTTGGGAAACACGTTCGCCCCCTTTTAACAACGGCCGTAACTCTGCGATGGTATTTTTACACCCGGAAGACATCTGGTCTACTTGTTTCCTTCTTCTTCTTCTTTCAAATTTTATTTTTAGCGGAATTAGAAAAGAGTGGGTGCGTTGCACTGAGAGAGAGAGAGAGAGAGAGAGAGAGAGAGAGAGAGAAGGAGAGAGAGAGAGAGAGAGCAATTCAACATAAGACAGGAGATAGTATGAGATGATTGAATTGGCTTCTAATTAAAAAGATGCCAAAAGAATTTGGCTTGATCCTGGTTGCACAGAAATGATTCAAGAACTGGCAAGCACACTCGCTGGTTCTCAGAAATGAAAATGTACCATCCTAGAATGTACGCTTACAATTTGACACACAGACAAGACTATAATGCGAGTTAGAAACAATGGTGAAGCAGGCACGAGCGTGAGTCCGCGATGGCCGAGTTGGTAAATCATCGTACTTATAACACGGGAAAAGCCAGCACAACCTTTTAGGCTATCTGCCCCGCGGAAACAAACTCACAATGCGAGCAATGGCAGACAGACGTGTGCTACAGACAGTAGATGGTCTGTCCTGGCTCACTGATGTCTCCTGACACTCCGGGCTTTATTTGCTGTCGGGGTGCATATATTGCTGACCCTTTCATACTTGTCATGATGTGTGTGTGTGTGTGTGTGTGTGTGTGTGTGTGTGTGTGTGTGCGTGCGCGCGCGCGTGTGTGCGTGCGTGCGTGCGTGTATGTGTGTGTGTGTGTGTGTGTGTGTGTGTGTGTGTGTGTGTGTGTTTTGAGAAAAACAAGAAAGAGGTAAACAGTTAGTGCTATAACCGTCCTTATCACCTGTTGAACCGAGTTACAGCTAATGTCTATGGTCGTTAAGCTAGTGTATAATAATTATCATGACGGATGTGTGTATGTGTGTTGTTTTAGGGGAAAAAAGCAAAACAAAAAACAAAAACAAAAACGGTAAACATCTGCAATTGTAACCCTACTTACCACCTTTCCAACGGATATTTTCGTCTCTCATATAATTATCCTAATGGGTGTATGTTGTTTGGGGGAAAAACAAGACAAAAACAAAAACAAAACAAAAATAAAACAAAAAACAAGAAGGGGTAAATATCAAGTGTTGTAACATCCCTATCACCTTTTGAACAGCGTCCCAGAAGGGGTAAATATCAAGTGTTGTAACATCCCTATCACCTTTTGAACAGCGTCCCAGAAGGGGTAAATATCAAGTGTTGTAGCATCCCTATCACCTTTTGAACAGCGTCCCAGAAGGGGTAAATATCAAGTGTTGTAACATCCCTATCACCTTTTGAACAGCGTCCCAGAAGGGGTAAATATCAAGTGTTGTAACATCCCTATCACCTTTTGAACAGCGTCCCAGAAGGGGTAAATATCAAGTGTTGTAACATCCCTATCACCTTTTGAACAGCGTCCCAGAAGGGGTAAATATCAAGTGTTGTAACATCCCCATCACCTTTTGAACAGCGTCCCAAAAGGGGTAAATATCAAGTGTTGTAACATCCCTATCACCTTTTGAACAGCGTCCCAGCTTGTGTCAATGGTGGTTAGTGTGGCGATGTGTCGTGACCGCGGGCGGCTATATGTGGACGACCAGGGCCAATATTGCCCACTTGGCGAGAGCAGGGAACGCAGCCCGGTATACTTACAGCCAAAGAATGCTAGCAATGCTTTCACATTCCTTCAGATCGTAACTCTTAAGAAAGGTGCGCAAATGAGGGGTCGACACTCGCTCTCTTTATCCCTCTTCACTCCTCCTTCTTGCTTTTTAAAGTTCGCTCGCACTTTCTGAATTCTTTTGATTTTCAGGATAACAGTTTTAACAGTGGACTTAACCCATGTAGTATTTTCCTTCTTTGTTTCGTCTTCACGTCGCCTTTTAAGTTTGCACGCACTTTGCCATTTTTTTCGTTATTCAATTCCAAAATACCTCCTATAAAGGCATTATGCACTTCTCTCAGCAGGCAGACTTGCCGTTACCAAAATAAAGCTGTTTAAACAATGTTTGCCTCTCCCTATACGCATTTTACGAAGGACAGCGTCTAGTATTTCAACACGTCTAGCAGAAAGTACGTAACTGACGCGGCACACCTTTTGGAATTGCCTTAAGAGTGGTGTAACCCATGCATTATTTTCAATTCCGTTTTTGTTTTTTTATCAAGAAGTTAATCTCCCGAGTTTTCCGTTTCTGAGCTAATAACGGACTAGAGGCTGTCGCTTCCAGTCACAGAAATCAACCAGTTTGTTTGAAACCGAACTTGTTTCAAGCATACCCAGGGACAGTCGCCAACATGGGTTATCCCGCAGAGAAAGGCTGGGAACCAGGGCAACCCTGCTTGTAGACCACTGGACAGTCAATGCGTTGGTTGTAAGTTCAATTCAGGTTGGAAGCACACACAAACAAGGTATTTACGTTTCCTCTTTGCTCCGTCCATTTATCCTACGTAAATATCACGGAGTCCAATCCCCGACCAATCAACTGCAACTATAAAATAAAATACTTTTTTCCCGCAGAAAAAAACAATCACGTCAAAACGCGTTAAATCACGTTATTCGGGATCTGCATAAAAGATAAATTCTCAAGAGGCTTGGTTCTCAAACGGGCGAATAACAAGTTCTGATTGTGGATAGGCTTAATGACAACAACAACAACAACAACAACAAACCCAAAAAATAACCCACCGTAACAACAACAACGAAACAAAACCAAAAAAAACTATGGCTGTAGATACATGGCCATTTCTTTCCGCGTGCATGTGTACCTCATTATATCTCCACAGTCTGACAGTGTGAGGCTACATAGAGCTCTTGATAACCTGCCATCCTTTGTAAACACACTACCAGCTGATTTACACTATAGTCAAGCGAGTCTTCAGTACGTGACAGCATGTTGATTTGTTTGTTTCTTCACGAGTTTGTTTACAAGTTTGTTTGGTTACAAGTTTGTTTGTTTACAAGTTTGTTTGTTCACAAGTTTGTTTACTAGTTTGTTTGTTCACAAGTTTGTTTGTTTACAAGTTTGTTTGTTTACAAGTTTTTTCAAACGTTTGTTTACAAATTTGTTTGTTTACAAGTTTTTTTCACAAGTTGGTTTACAAGGTTTTTGTTTACTACTTTTTTCACAAGTTGGTTTGCAAGTTTGTTTGTTTTTAAGTTCGTTTGTTTACAAGTTTATTCACAAGTTTGTTTACAAATTTGTTTTACAAGTTTGTTTGTTTACAAGTTTGTTTACAAATGTGCTTGTTTTACAAGTTTGTTTACAAGTTTGTTTGTACACATGTTTGTTTACAAGTTTGTTTGTTCACAAGTTTGTTTGTTAACAAGTTTGTGTACAAGTTCGTTTGTTTACAAATGTGTTTACAAGTTTGCTTGTTCACAAGTTTGTCTACAAGTTTGTTTACAAGTTTGTCCTGGATGGCACTAAGTAAGAGAAAAGTTGTGTTGGCCAAACCAGCAAACGTGCCAAGTGGGACCTGACAGCACGCCGAGAGAGACGTACCAGTCGCCGCCGGCAGCTCGGGTGAATAAATCAGACGATGACATGCTGACCGGGTGATCATTACCTTGGCCGCTATATCCACGGAGTGCTTTTGTTTTATTCCGCCGTGCGCCGGGAGACGGCTAGCCGAACGTCTTCTCGGGAATTCGCTCCACACGTCGCGACCAACGTGGGGCGACGAAATGTGAAGAGCCAGAAAAGCCCATACGCGTTCCAATGGATTTAGAGGGGGCAGTTCGACCCTCGGGTAAGGGAGGGTAACTTTCGGAGCTGTCGCTGCGTATAATGGGAAGAAGCAGTCGACACTCTGGCACTAGTTTGGAAAGCATGACAAAGATTCTACAGATACAAACTGTACACGCTGAGTTTTGATTCCTGTCGTAATTTTGACGGTGCTGTTAAGAAAGAGACCAGAGTTACCTCCCGTAGCCCGAATTTCTCGCGAACTGTACATTTTACATCCACTGACAAGGAAAAAAAATCAGTGTGACGTAAATTTCACAGTTTGCATCAGGCTTTCAATATTAATTCCTTGTTTTTCTCATTTGTGTCTGTGTAAAAGCCTGCCGAGTTTACGTCAGCTGTGTGTGAAAAAATAACATTAGCTTTTTTTCTCAGCAGCTACAAATAGCAGAAACACTGAACTCTTGTGTGTGTAGTTCAAATACTGACGTTTGCAGTATGCTATTTGGAAACGCATGTGTTGGTCTGTTTAATTTCAGTTTCAGCTCAAGGTTGAAAATACTCCAAAAGTGATAGAAGAATACATCCTAGTCTATAAGGTTCACAAATAGAAACAAAACAAACAAAACAACAAATCAATCCCAGAATAGAATCTGTCGGCGCTGATGTTTCTTATTAAACAGACTAAACAGTAACGGGTTTTTTGTTTTTTTTACACGAAGCTGAAAGTCTGAATAAGTATGACAGAGAGGCGTACGTGTGTGTGTGGAAACCTTATCATCGATTTTGCTTAAGTGAGTGAGTTTTGGGGCTTAAAGCCGCGCAAGCCACAAAAACTAATTCGCGGCTGCAGCGTGCTTAATCAGTGCATCAGGGCCTGAATGTAAAAGTCGAGGTTAATTTAACCCACGGCTACGGGCCTTACCCAGACTAGGACAAAAGAAACCCCAAAACAAAAAATTAAATTTAAAAAAAAGGAAGCGTAGAAAGGTAGAAAAATCCTTCTCTAACGGCTTAGGCACCATGGTGGAATGTACCCGCTTCCTGGTTACCCCCCCCCCAACACACACACACACACACTCACACACACACACACACACACACACACACACACACACACACACACACACACGCAAAACACCTAGAACTAGTTTAGCTCGAGGTTAGACTCTAACCCTGGCCTAAAATCCCTAACCTCGACTTTTACATGCGGGCCAAGAATCAGTCACTTGGGTCACAACATAGCCTCGGGAAAGCATTGTGCGTACCGCCTACTGAGCACACGACGTTCTCTGGTTGCAGACTGAGGTCCAGCTAGACGGCGCTGACTGGCTGCTATTTTTACAAGATTTGTCGAGTCCCAGACTTTTTAGGAATGGAGGTTCAAAGACAGTCGAATTTCTCAACTATCAGAAACCACGAAGTCAGGAAAACGGTCGCGATGGCTAAGTGAAACATCCTTCTATCTGGCGAATAGACTAAGAGCTTCAACAGCGGCAGTTTTCATCTCAGCGGTGTGAGGAACATAGATGCTTTAATAAGACGTGCGAGTGACCGCCCGGTCTACAAAATCAACTGCACGATTGTTAGGCTCAGCTGGCGTGGAGTGTATTAAGTGACACGTCGAGGCGGTTCAGATGACTTGCCTCGCGCGCCACCCTTTCCAAACCTGAGCCCAAGCTTTTCTCTAATTCTGTCGTTAAGTCGATCGAGTGTCGGTCTTTTATCTGCTGGCGGGGATTTCTGTGGACATTCAACTGCATTGAAACACCCTGTACCCAGCTGCTTCACAATTGAAAAATGAGGAAAAGTAACTCGATACTTGCCCACTGTCTTTTGCCGGATTCGACCAACTATTCTAAACGCGTGGTTAATTGCAAGCCACAAAAATAGTTTACATGTTTTCATGCATGTCACTTGCCTTGCTCATGGCAGTTTCTTAAATGTCGGTTGTTTATTGTTTGTTTATCTGGAGGGGTTTTGTGTTTTTTGGGGGAGCTGTGACGTCAGTCTTTTTTTTTTTTTTCTTTTTGCATTGAGTCGAGCACCTGGCTGTGCGAGTGACTACAAAATAAGGTATGCGAGAGAATGGCAACAAAACAATCTACACAACAACAACAAAAACGATGACCCCAATAACAACAACATAAACAACAACCAACAATAGGTGCGAGTTTGTCAGGATGAGAGTGTGTATGGGATTGCTATTGACGTGATTTCAACTCTAACGGTAAACAAAAACTTCTGGAATCTTCTCTCCCGCACGTCTGTAGAGAGGGAAGGGTCTTTGGTGGTTGTGGTACATCAACGTCTACAGATCGCTTTCTATAGAGTAGCGGATCTAAAGGGGTTGGGTTGGTGTTTGAGAGTTTAACGTCCTTTTTCACCACATAAGGGTGACACCAAAGACAGGGGGACAACGAGAAATATTTGGCCCCAGCCGGGAATCGAACTCATCACCCGAGCATTGAAAGTCCAATGCCTTACCGCTTGATTGTTCTGTCTCCCCATACCTAAAGTCTTTGGTGACATGCAAGTATCAATGTTTGCTTTGGGGTGTGTGTGTGTGTGTGTGTGTGTGTGTGTGTGTGTGTGTGTGTGTGTGTGTGTGTGTGTGTGTGTGTGTGCGTGTGTGCGCGCATAATTTTGTGTGTGTGTGTGTGTGTGTGTGTGTGTGTGTGTGTGTGTGTGCGTGTGTGTGTGCGCGCATAATTTTGTGTGTGTGTGTGTGTGTGTGTGTGTGTGTGTGTGTGTGTGTGTGTGTGTGTGTGTGTGTGTGTTTGGATATTGGTCTTGCCGTTTGTTTGTTTGTTTCCCAGTCAGATGGCAGGGATGTTCTTGAAAGTTAAGGAAGCCTGGAATTCCGAGCCAAGAGAGCATTAGACTGTCAATATCCAGTGTTAGGACTTCCATCCCCGGGAGGAATTTTTTTTTTTAATGTTCTCACTTTTTCCTCGTTCCACTGTCTTTGACATCGTGGATGGAAAGGTCGTAGAACTTCTATCTAATCAACCAGTGAATCTTGATGCACTTGAAACGTGAAGGGGGGGGGGGGTGTTTGGGGGTTTAACGTCCTTTTCCACCACATAGGGTGACATCAAAGACGGGGCAACGATGAAAAAGCCAGCACAAATAATTTATTTGGCCCCAGCCGGGATCGAACTCACGACCCGAGCATTGGAAGTCCAACGCTCTACCATTCGACCACCCCGACTCCCCGAAACGTGAAGGACGGTCGTTAGTTAGCAGTGCCGTGTACCGGTCATCGTCAAGCCTGACTGATGTTGGCTGTGGTTAGTGTGGTTTGTGACTGCAAGGTCATGTGACTCATCCTTTGTATGGCAGGCGGATTGTAGCACGTAAGAAAAATAGGGTCTAGGTCGTCACATTTACGCAATTACATTCGTAATTACAAGCAAGCAGAGTCCAGGAAAATGGACGTGACCAATCATTTAAATTACAACGAGGCATGTTGATTCAGTTGGTGCAAATTGTAGCCAGTCAGAGAAAGTGTTGCATGTTTACATTTTGTACCAGCAAAATTGATTGGTCCTAAAAGAGCAGAGCGGGAACCAGTAAGAATCGGTTTTACTTATCACAGTTTGACCTGGGGTCGGTTGAACCCACGCTTCACCGTTAAAGGCGTAATAATGTAAATTGAGCGTCGGTCATCTGCAGTGTTTGTTTGAAGGACCCAGTTCTGCGAGTGTGCAGGTTTGTAGTGATTTTTGTTGCCACGAAAAAGCGTGATTTTCGTGCTTTTGTATTTGGAAGGGCAAGATGCATGCCAGGGGGGGTTGCAAGAGGAGGCAAGCTGCCAGTGAGGCTGGGCCTTTTTGTGCACAAGAGAGGCAAAGGTTGCGTGAGTGGATTTGGGTGATGTGTCTTTCTGGCCTGAACAGAAAGTAGACCAGCATTACTCCAGTGGGGCCCGAGCGAAAAGGAGACATTCATTTTTTTTTAACTCCTGTCAGGTATATGCCCTTAAAGTGGTCTGTGAGTGGTAATGCTTGTTTGTAGACTGAAGCATTTTTTAGGGGTGACCATGATGCCCGAGGCTAACAGAATATGTAGGCATTTGAAGGCCTCGTTCATTTCTAATCTTTGACGTGCAGGAGTGACGACTGTTCTGTGTCGCGTCTGCTGCGGCTGGGTGTGCGTCCTGTTCAGCCCAATACGTTATTTCTAAATGTATCCTTTACCTGCTTGATTCCGCCCACCATACAGCTGCCACCTCCATGTGCCTTGGTCAGCAGCAATCTCCGCAGCCATACGTCGTCTGACGTAGCTTGCTTGGTTTGTTGTCATCACAAGAAGTGTCGTCATCTCACCGCGCCACCTGTCGGCGCCACATTCCTTTCACTTGTAATGGCGCAAACTTTTCGCCAGACACAACGAAGGGTAGGTGGGTGGGTGGGTGTTTGGGAGTTTAACGTCCTTTTCCACCACATACGGGTGATATCAAAGACGGGGCAACGATGAAAAAGCCAGCACAAATATTTGGCCCCAGCCGGGATCGAACTCACGACCCCGAGCATTAGAAGTCCAACGCTCTACCATTCGACCACCCCGGCTTCCCCTACAACGAAGGAAGTACGTGTAGTTTGGTATGACTGCAACATGGAAAGAAAGCAGTGAGTCAGTCCACTGACGTCATTTGAGGAAAAATACCATTACGTCAATCCCTTTCATATTGAAATCGCCCGGTACCTTTTCTCATACTATAATTTTTTTTTCACTCCAAGGGCGCCGTGAGCATGCTTACTGCATGGAAGTTTTCCTGTAGCGCTATACAAATGGCCAGTCATCATCATCATAATCATACAATGATGTCATGGACGTACTGTGTTTTGACACTATAAGGCAGAGTAAAGGGGCGTGGCTTTGGCCTCGTGGCTTGTTGAGTGGAATCGTCTATTAGGTTAAAACAGCGGTACGTGTTTTCGGCAAGCGGACTATCATGGACATCCACCGCATTTGGATCAGGTCGACGGGTCAGTTGATCAAAACGAAACGTGCTCACACGCGCTTTGTAAGACTCGCTTCAGCTGACAAATTACGGAGGAGGTTCTCGCTACACTAATTGTACGTGACCTCGGCACTTCAGACCCAGTGTAATGCTAGTCGCTCCCTGACAACTGAGCGTCACTGGGCCTAACTCAACCCGTCAGCTGACCAGAATTTATGGCCTTGACCTTAGCGCAGGATGTCAACTCGAGGTCACCAGTAGCGTGCTTAGCCCAGCAAATCTGCGACACCAAGAGAAAATTGGAGCAAAAACGTGCAGGCATGTACACTAGGACCGAGGCTGAAATCCAATGAAAGCTGTATTGAAATTTGATAGTGACAATCCTGATATTGTTCCATTTTCTTTTTAGTACATTCGGACGGAGCGTGAGTCAGATGGAAATTGAAAAAGACAATCATGTAATTGTGGGTTTTTTGTTGTTGTTGTTGTTGTTGTTTTAGACGACGCAGACGAAGTGTACAGCAAAGTGTTCTTACCAAATAATAAATAATAATAAAGGGTATTTGTGGCGCCCCATCTCGCAAGAGCTCAGGGCGCGTACATAAACATAACATAAAAACAGCGTATATAACTTACAACACACACACACACACACACACACACACACACACACACACACACACTGATTTGTTTTGCAGGTGACATGCAGAGATGGAGGGGGGGGGGGGTTGGTTCTACTGCATGGAGAAAAGATGTGTTTTAAGATGAGATTTAAAGACTGCTAACGACTGAGCATGGCGGATGTGAGAGGGGAGGCCGTTCCAAATAAATTATGACTGTTGATGTATGTATGTTTGTACTGTCCCAGTTATCCTTAAGATGCAGGGAACTTTGTTGCAACATGATTACACAAAACAAAAAGTGTAAACAGTCCTCGACCAAAATATTACAGTGAACACAGCTCAGCCAAAACGTTGCTGAGGTTGCTTTGCGACGGTTCAGCATGTCTCCTACGATGTGATCTGGATAATATTGTGTTCCGATTATACAACTGGATAATATTATGTTCCGATTGTCCATCTGGATAATATTATGTTCCGATTGTCCATCTGGATAAAATTATGTTCCGATTGTCCATCTGGATAATATCATGTTCCGATTATACAACTGGATAATATTATGTTCTTATTGTACAGCTGGATAATATTATGTTCTGATTGTACAGATGGATAATATTATGTTCTTATTGTACAGCTGGATAATATTATGTTCCGATTGTCCAACTGGATAATATCATGTTCCGATTGTCCATCTGGATAATATTATGTTCCGATTATACAAGTGGATAATATTATGTTCTTATTGTACAGCTGGATAATATTATGTTCCGATTGTACAGCTGGATAATATTATGTTGTTATTGTACAGATGGATAATATTATTTTCTTATTGTCCAACTGGATAATATCATGTTCCGATTGTCCATCTGGATAATATTATGTTCCGATTATACAAGTGGATAATATTATGTTCTTATTGTACAGCTGGATAATATTATGTTCTTATTGTACAGCTGGATAATATTATGTTCCGATTGTCCATCTGGATAACATTATGTTCCGATTGTCCATCTGGATATTATGTTCCGATTATACAACTGGATATTATTATGTTCTTATTGTACAGCTGGATAATATTATACCGGTATCATATATCACAAGCTCGACCTGGGCTCGAACCCACGCTTCATCGCCATGACATTGGTGACGGCCGTTCAGTAGCGCAGCGGCTAAGTCCGACGCTCTACCTATTAGACCACCGCTCACCACTCACTTGGATCACAATATAGCGCCTGGGACCGTTGTGGTGACTCAGCTCAGTGTATTATTATGTTCTACGTAGGTTGAATCGTGCCGCGTACTGAATAGACGACGTTGTTTGGTTGCAAACTGAAGACCAGCTAGACAGCGATGATATTTTTAGCGACTTTGTTTACCTCTAACCAGCGGTCAGGTTTAGGCTGGCGACCACAAGCTACATGACAATGTTACCGGTTTAATTCTTTGGAGGCATGTCTGTTCTTTCCCTGTGGTCACAGACTTCGTGGAAAGCGATGATTTGCAGATAGCCTGTGGCGCATTTTGTAAGTGCATGCATTACGCTGATTGGCCAAGCTGCAGTCTGTAATTGTTTTCCCAGGATTCCGCATCAGCCTGAAACTCGTACGTTACTCGTTACTTGTGGCTGATGAAAAGAAAAACTCAGCCGGTAGCGGATTCACAAGCGTACGCACAATGTACTTTCCTGGAGAACAAAACAAAAGCAAACAGCTTTTACTGTCATTTTCTTCATTCCTTGAAAGCTTTTAGCCAGATGACAAATTCTGCGCATGTGCGCAATCTTCTCCAGCGCATGCGGGCCTTACACAGAAAAGACAAAAGGTCTTTCAGTGTTTGAAGAACAGTGTGGCTTTTGCGCCCACATAATCGCCTACATTTCCCCACGGGCACCCCAGTTCCATCCCTACCTTGTTGAAGATGAGTGCGCTGTCAGTAGAAGAAACTAAAATCTTTTGTCATCATTAGGCCTGTTCTTAAACCAGAAAACGATCAACTAGGATGCCAAGACTGCTAAATAGATCCTCATTCATCGTAGAAACAGCGGGGCGATTGTTTCGTGCAAGGTCTGTTTTTCAACCGATAATTGGCAGTGATTATTTGCGGTTCTTCCACGTCAGCGAGCGAAAATTTTAGATACAATATTTATGGCTTTTCCTGTTTATTTCCACAGACATTAATAGTGTCCAGTGTGTGATATCTACCGACAATCAAGGAACCCTTCTGTAAAGTACTGACAGACACACAGACACACAACACTGTGTGTGCCAAGTTGTCGCTGAAGAACGAAATCAATTGTAGAGTGTCTTTGTGTGAATCAAGCAAGAGGTATTTGGGTGAATGTCATTAGGCCCTAGAAGAGACTGCTGCAAATGGCTTCTGTCACATGACACCATGCCACGGGGGCCAGTGAGCATGCGCAGGACGGCGTTGGCCAGTGGCGACTCGCCCTTGACGTGCTGTACACGGCACGTGGCCTTCCTACCCCGTTAAAGGTCTGCAATCTCGACAAATCCCCGCAAACCTTGTTTTTTTTTTTTTTTTTTTTAAAGACTGCGATTCGTGCGACTGTGCATAATGCAGGCAACTCTTCAAGTTGCAGAGTTTTCAACGCTTCGGAGACCCTTATAAAACCAGAGCGTGGGTTTGCAGTGACTTTATCGTGCTTTTGGTCACTGAGCGAAACACATCGCTACAGTATGCTGCACGAGAAGACTATCCACTGCTATCTTTCTCGCTCAATGTCAAAACTGAGCTGTGAAATCAGGCTGCCCTTGGCTTTTATGGCTCTTTCGGGAACGCTGAGAACTCTGTAACAGTGACAGTAGATAGTTGTTGGGTGTTTTTTTTTAGTTTTTTGTTTTTTAATAAACACACTGTTTGAAGCTTATTGTTCGCGATTGCAGACCTTTAAACTGACCAACTCGTGTGCCACTCTCTGCCTAATCCTTCCTAATGCTGCACATTAATCCGGCAGAAGTGTTACGCAGCGAAGAATGCGCAGGTGACAGAAGGAGGGATCACACTTCACGCCGCTCCTGTCATTTGCAAGCCGTGTCAGCTGAGAGGAATGGCTGCAGTAAACTTCTACCTCGCTCGCTTTTCGCAAAGACTGTATACCCGCTGCATAGAGGATGGGCATTGCTTATAGATCTCTCTCTCTCTCTCTCTGTGGCTCGTCTTTGATATCACCATTTGTGGTGGAAAAGGACGTTAATCTCCCGAACGCCCACCCCCTCTCTCTCTCTCTGACCTGTCCTTGATATCACCCATACGTGGTGGTAAAGGACGTTAAACTCCCGAACACCCACCCTCTCTTTCTCTCTCTCTCCTTTTGTATGTCGTGACTGTGAGCGAGCGGACGTAGATAGATAGATAGATAGATGGATAGTGTGTGTGTGTGTGTGTGTGTGTGTGTGTGTGTGTGTGTGTGTGTGTGTGTGTGTGTGTGTGTGGCATTAGCAACGGCAAGAATGAAAACTGGACCACTGGACCAATGTCTTTTACCGTTGACAAATAAAGTTTCATTTCATTTCATTTCATATCTCTCTCTCTCTCTCTCTCTCTCTCTCTCTCTCTCTCAGAGGGACTGTTCCCTTGACCTGCTAATAGGACACGACACGAAAGAGAAGCTTGTGGTATTTTAAACGCTCCTCACTTTACCTTGATGGCCTCATAGAGCAGTAAACGCCAGCATGATGTTCGCGAACTATCTTCGCCGGGCAGGTGACGAAAAGAATTTACTTCCTTCTCCTGCTCTCGCCAACAAGAACTCCAGCACTGCTACGCCACTCCGATCACGTGACCTGCCCGTATTTTTAGCGCTGTTCTTTTGTCCGGACAACCCTCTTACCCCCCCCCCCCCCCACCCTTCCCCCCGTCCTCCTTCCACCCACAGTCCAAATATCCCCTGTCATTGACCGCACGCAACCAAAAGGTATCGCTGGTAGGTTGTCTTGGGCTAAAAGGCGCTATTGCTATATTTACTAGGTTTTATATATAGAGACTTCTGTTTTGGAACAGTTGCTCTTGTGACTGCGCATGCGCGGTCGAAACAGTCTGTCTTAGATACTAAGTAGAGTTCCGAATGCAACACACTGAATTTTGATGGCCGTGCGAACGAGGAAAAGTAAGGTTTCTCATGTAGGCTGCTCGGACCGAGCTACAAGGTGTATTGTTTTCATTAAATTTTAGTTCTCCTACAGGGATTGGTCCAGAGCCATGCGGTAGCCCCCGATGTACCTCCAAGGGAAAGGTCGTTGATCTTTTGGTAAACAAAGGTAATACCCATGTAAACAATGGCCGAGTCCCTATCTAAAGCCTACCAGGCTTAAAATAATCCACTGCCCTTGACATTGCGGTAAACCAGCCAATCAGGTGCGGTCCGATGAGCGTTTGACTTTCATCTACTGTTTCCTTGCTGCGAAGCCGTGAAATCGTTTCGGATATAGCTCAGCCGGAGATTACGTGCAAACGGTACGAAACTGATTTGAAATCATTTTATGACTATTACTAAATATCAACATGCGCCTACGCAGACCGATGTTTTTGCCGATTTGTGGACACAGACCTCGCAAATCCAACAAAAGATTCGCCAAACGGGATGGCATCTGCTACTGTGATCATTTCTGCAGCGGCAGCTAGCTGTGTCAGCATAGCGATACTGGTTAGAACTCTGGAACAAGCAAATGATAAGAGGAACGCATAAAAATGGCGCAGACGTTTCGCAGATGAACACGACAAGCTGCCAAGACAACGAAACAAACATTTCACGTACATATCTATACCAAAGAAGCCAAGGGAAAATTTCAAGCGGGAAGCGGCCATTGCCCGATTTCACATGAAGCGACGATTGCACCAAACAGTTTTGTAGCTGTGCACCAAAGTTGAAGCTTGGTTTTACAACTCAGCTTTACGCAAAAACTCGGCTTTAAGAACTAAGGTTAATCATTAAGGTAGGTTTAATAAACTGAGATGACACCTTTAGAGCAGTTTCGTACGTGCCAAACGCACGAATAATGCGGCGATATTATGTATTGTTCAACAACGACCTTCGGCCTCAGGTCTGCTTCGTGCAAATGGCGCCTCATTGATTTACTTCTGTAAACAAAGCTTGCAGGGAGAAGCTATTAACTGTTTCCGAAATATGGTTTTAAACTTCAGTTTTCAGAGATGGAAATGAAAACAAAACTACATGTACTATAGGCTGGTTTTCGGATGTAGGGCCGTAGGTGTAGTTTTCGGGGGGTGACAAAGGAGAAAGTTGTAGCCCGCGGCCTTCGGCCTTGGGCTACAACTTTCTTCTCTGTCACCTCCCGAAAACTACACCTACGGCCCTACCCCCGAAACCCAGCCTGTAATAGTATAGTGTAGTCACCACACTGTCGCCGGCAAGCAGCTGAACGCATGGAGTTGTCTACGGCCTAATGCTGATGTCACGCGGGAGCGTTTGTAGGCCGAACAATCAGCGAGCATGGTGTTTTTCCGTGTTTCTCCTGTGACAGGCGGCCACAGCATTCCTTTGCGCTAATTTATCCGTACACTGTACATGTTTTTGAGCTGTTCTCCGTGTTCGGACAAAAGCGTGTCCCGTGTGTCATGAGCCGAAGGTTCGTAATACTGGTCACCACCAACACAATACAAATCTTAATAAATAGGGCCTTTAACGCATTATTATTATTATTATTATTATTATTCCATTACACAAGGGTCATGGTGCGGATATGAATAAAAATCCCGCACAGTTTCAGTTTTGGCTTTCAGCTGGAATTGGAACAGTTACTGCTTTCATAACCTCACGCCTCGACTATTGTAAGGCAGCACTGGCTGGCCTTCCAGCAGAAGAGTTAGGCCGTCTTCAAGGAGTTCAGAACAGCGCTATGCGATTAGTTTTGAACAAACGGAAGGGAGAGTATGTGTCACCACTTCTTTTATATATATTCCTGCAGATGTAATAAGACATTACCTGCTATGTACCCATTTATAGAATTGCTTTGATGGAGGTATAATATTGAGAAACATGCTGCTCGACTGAGAATCAGTTATGGAGAATTTCGAGCCCGCTGGTGCAGGTACTTACCACTACTGTAAAAAAAAAAAAAAAAAAACCTATTTGTATTGCTTATATAATTTATTCTGTAACGTACCAGTACAAATGTCAGCCACTCTCTCTCTCTCTCTCTCCTCTCTCTCTCTCTCTCTCATGGCAAATGAAGACGAAAAGCATTTTCTGTTGGTTTGTCCAGCGTATGACGATCTCAGAAATCTTTTAATCCCAGCCAAGTATCATAGCACCCCGTCACTGGTTAGAGTGTCATTGTTGCTTGCGTGTAGAAATGAAACGATTGTAAAAAATGTGGCTGTGTACATATACAAAGCGCTCAAAAGGAGAGAAGTTGCACTTGGTTAATTGTGTTGATTCCTGTCATATTGTATCATAGTTATAGTCCAGTAGTAATGCAGTTTCATGTTTGTTACATAGAATCTGAATGTTCATGCTATCAGTGTCACTGTTCACACTCTTGTGTGGGCCACTGGCCCTAAAACAATAAAACATTTGAGTCTTGAGTCTTGAGTCTCTCTCTCTCTCTCTCTCTCTCTCTTCCCCCCTCACCCCTCTCTCTCTTTCCACATAAAAATGCACACACATTCTTCATACATACAGATATGAGTAAAATTATGTATGGGTACGAACGCATATGATGTACATGTGTGTGTATGTTGCAGTATGTATACATGTCTGTACCCTACTCTGTTTGAATTACAGCGAGCTGGTGTGTGTGGAAAAAGAAGTTCAATTAAAAAAAATGTTTCACCACTTCTGAGAGAACTCCACTGGCTACCAGTCCATGTCCGCCTTCAGTGTAAAATTTCCGTCCTGGCGTATCATCACTTTGATGGCACCCTTCCACCATACCTCTCGGCTTCACTCGTCACCTATCAACCGTCGCGAACCCTGCGGTCGTCGCCCGAGAGGCTTCTCAAACTTCCCAAGCGCAATTTGAAATCTTTTGGCGAGCGCGTTTTCTGTTTTGTCGCACCAACCTTATGGAACTCTCTGCTTGCGAATCTGAGAAATGCGCTCACCGTGTCTGTTTTTAAGAGCAATTTTAAAACGTCATTAAAATCTTACTCCGCAAAGCCTTCCAGTAATTTCCTGTGTAAGTTGTCAGTTCCGGTCCATCTTTGTAAAATGTGCGTGGGTGTTGGTGAGTGATCGGCGCATTGAGTTTTAGTGTTAGTTAGTTAGGGCTTAACGCCGCGCAAGCAACAAAGGCTAATTCGCGGCTGATGAAAGTCCCTTCCTGCCAGGTCCTATAAAACATAAAATTCCCGCGTTAAAACAAGATGTACATAAATATTAAAAATCTATCGGGTCTAAATGAGAAACTTCTTTCAAGACTTAAAAGTTTCACATAGGTGGTCAGTGAAGGACTGAATACTTGAGAGGTCTATAATTTATAAAAACAGGTTGACCTCTCTGAATAATAATAATAATAATAATAATAATGAGTATTATATAGGCGCTTTACCCAATTTCATGAATCGGCTCAAAAGCGCCGCGAACTGAACCCAACACGCACGCTCACGTGAATAACACACATTCTCTCACACACTGGACATAAACACATTACAATCACGTGGTGCGAAGGGTCAGCTCAGCTATTTAAATTTCGGAATTTAGAATTGCATTTATTTTTCAAATTTAGTGGGCTGAACATTTCCAAAGCAAAGGGGGAGGAAGCCGGAGTACCCGGAGAGAACCCCCGACGATCGGCCCGAATGAACGGTGCCACATACGAGAAGGAAAAATTCTTTGCCCCGAGTGGGGCTCGAACCCCTGACCTCTCGTATTGGTGACAGGTCTCTTAACCACTAGACCACCGACCGCCCCAAACTGAAGATGCTGTCAGGCGAGTTTAAGTGTAAAGGAAATGCGCCCTGCAAATATCAGTTATTATTATTTATCATTTATTATCGCAGTTAACCGAGAACTTGGCGCCTCCCTGCGTCTGCTTTAGCCTAAGCAGCATACCTGAGACATTTACAAGCGGCAAAGAACTGGTCTCGTTTCAAATAATTTCACTCCAGTTTTTGAAATGTAATTTGCGGTCTGCTGACAAACGAAAGGTAAAAGAAGGAGAAGAGCTGGAAAATATTACTTTTATTTTCCTTTAATTTGTTGGTTGGCAGACTCTGATGCCATTTTCAATTAAACACGGTACGAAACAAAAATTAATAAAACTGTACTAATTGGTATGTGTGATCTACGTAGAACGTCACCATCATCATCGTCACCACCATTATCATCGTCATCATCACCACCACCATCATCGTCGTCGTCGTCGTCGTCATCGTCATCATCATCATCATCATCATCATCATCATCATCATCATCATCATCAACAATATAATGTAGATCAGTTGCTTGAACATTAACCCTTGAAGCAGAGCGGAGACAAATACATGGACCGTTTTATAAATTTCAGAACTAATGGATCTTAACAGGAAAACGTAAATTAGCTTATGCTCCGACCGCCTTCCCTTACAGATTTGGCGAGTGAGCTCTCGGAACTGAGTGCGTAATTTCAGCCTGTACGTAATGATGTTAAAATGCAACGCAAAAAATCGAGGCTAACCTGACACGGAAAAACCGGAAAGTGCAGAGCGTACTCCCATAGAAAGTGCAACGAGTACTCCCTCGTAAAATTCTTCCCGGGCGTTATCTGAATTTATCTAACTGCTTGGCGTGTGACACGTTCTCATGACGCACATTCGGCCCGACAGTCGTCACGCACGGTGCGCTTTATGGAAAATATGCAACCGCTGTCAAGCCACGAGTATTCACTGTTGACAAATTGCACAAAACAATCACGAACCTTTGTTACTGATTGTTTCAAGGACTGTGAAGGACACATGTTACAATAAAAGATATTGTTTACACCATCCGCGGAATGCTTCTTCTAAGTGGCGGTCACTGGCTTTCTCACCTTTCTCATGTACGTGTCAAGAGGATGGTTAATTAGGCAAGTCTTGAACAGGACATTTTGTGTTAATATTTCAACGGGAGAACGACAAAACAACCAAATGCGCGTCAGTGCTTGAGACTCTCTCTCTCTCTCTCTCTCTCTCTCTCTCTCTCTCTCTCTCTCTCTCTCGGGGAGCCGGGGTGGTCGAATGGTAGAGCGTTGGACTTCTAATGCTCGGGTCGTGAGTTCGATCCCGGCTGGGGCCAAATATTTGTGCTGGCTTTTTCATCGTTGCCCCGTCGTTGATATCACCCTATATGGTGGAACCCCCCCCCCCCTCTCTCTCTCTCTCTCTCTCTCCAGGTTGTAAATAATAAATGCATGACTGATGCATTGTTTTACGTGAGCAGCGTGTTTAGTAACGCCGTACAGATGCTGGATTCCTATACATCCTTTGTTAAATGTTTTGTTGTACTTGCTTGTTTTGTACTAATCCCCTTGATTTGCCACATAGATTCTGGTTTACTGTGGTCCTAATACTTAGTTGAATAGTCTATTGTAGTGTTAGCAGGACAGTGTGTAAGACAGGCCTTCCAGTGCCTAACACTATCCTGAAATAAAGGTATCATCATCATCATCATCATCATCACTCTCTCTCTCTCTCTCTCTCTCTCTCTCTCTGAGAGCCGGGATAGCCGGATGGTAGAGCGTTGGACTCGTGAGTTCGAATTCCGGTTGGGGTCAAACATATGTGCTGGCTTTTTGCTCGTTGCCCCGTTTTTGTTATCACCCACACGTGGTGGAAAAGGACGTTCAACTCCCAAACTCTCTCTCCCTCTCTTCAAGTGTGTGTGTGTGTGTGTGTGTGTGTGTGTGTGTGTGTGTGTGTGTGTGTGTGTGTGTGTGTGTGAGAGAGAGAGAGAGAGAGAGACATATATAGAAGTACGGAAGAACAAAGAGAGTACACAGCACGTTCAAGTGTACTTTTAAATATCCTCGACTAGGTCAGTGTGTTATGTTAAACAAAGGAATACCACCACCACCACCACCACCACCACCACCACACCACCACCACCCCCCCCAAAAAAAAAAAGAAGAAAAGAAGAAAAGAAAAAAAAAATCTGTGCACAGAAAAAAAAAACATCGACAAATTTCTCATGCAGCAAACGCCCAAAAGCCACTGGAGACATGCCTCATTCCGTCAGAATGATGAACGGGTTTAAACCATAAGGCTGGTGCTCCGTAGCGGGTTGTGCATTCCAGTCACTTACAGAAAAGAACACCATCAATTCTCTCTTGTCCATGTGCATAGACTGTGCAGGTCGCGGCCACGTAACAACACGTCTTATCAGTCGTTGTATCCGTTGTTATATGCTCTGCACACGAGGCACGCCCGACCGATTTCTTTCAGACCCGTAAGCACGTGACCCATAAGCAAAGTGGTATTTCCGGTGTGAGCTAGGCAGGGGCATTGTGGGACACTGACTGATATTCGTATGAAATACCGTTTGGTTGAAACAAGTTTCTTGCAGTACGGGTTGTCGAAACTGAACAACCGATGAGCATAAACAAGCAAAGCTTTTGGTAATGCTCAGGGCGGAACAAACACACTGTGACAGTATTGCGATTAATCCTAAAATCTGATAAAATTAACACTGGGGGGGGGGGGGGAGGAAGAGAGAGAGAGAGGTTCTCACAACAACAACAACAACAACAAACCAACCGTTTGATTCACGCCTTTGGGGACTGGCTGTAGGGTTGCCTGTCTCTATGCTAAGAGCACCCCCCCCACCCCCCTCCCCCGGTAGTATACTAACAGACAGTTAATCCCATTTGAAACCCGTTTCGCTAGTGCTGTATTTAGTTTCACAATTCATGTCAATCGCTGAGAATTAAAAAAAAACCCTGAATTTTCCGCGGAAAACCCGACTTTTCTGCCAAACACACTGACGAGGGATGACTTTTTATTTGAAAAGTCGGAGGTTAGTTGTTGTTGTTTGTTTGTTCGTTTGTTTGGTTGGGTTGTTGTTTTTTTTTTTCTCTCAGAAAGGTTGGTTTTCTGAAGATAAACAATGAGCAGGAAAATAGGTTTGTTTCTGCAGAAAACCATTTTTTTCTTCGATATTTTTTCTGCAGAAAAACTGTTTTTAGGTACAAAAACGTGATTTTTTCCAGAACAGTTTTTCTGCTGAAAAGTATCATTTTTTCCTGCAAAAAAATGTTTTTGTTTTGTTTTTCTGGGGGAAAAATACAGAATTGTCCATTTATTTTCTGACAGGGGATTTGGTCTAGTGGAGGAATATGGTGGGATTTTTCCTTACTATATCGAGTCAAACCCATGTGCAGACTCGTCTACGGTGCCTGTCTCGCCTTCGTGTACACACGCACGCACATACATCAAGTGTGCACGCTAAAAATCCCACGTTCATCTTTCGAAGAAGAGTAGGCTGTGGCCGGTGTCGTGGTAAACAGAAATACTGGCGCACGCACCAGAGTGAATAGCAGGGTGGAGGTTTGCACATAAAGTAGCGCTTAGCGGCAGCAGGCTTTCACTGCTTCGTCCTCCAGCCCTGCGGCGCCGTGAGCATTTCAGCAGAGATGGATATGTGCGCCGAGGAGAAGTCTACCATACCATACCATACCATACCATACCATACAGGGAAAAAGATTTTTCAAGGTTTGCCAACCATACATGATTTCTCATCGTAAATCACTGTCTCATCGGACACATTCAAACGTTACACCCCTTGGTACTGCTGCGGCGTTTTCTGCAACGGTTGGGAAAAGTAATGTCCTTGATGATGGGCGGGGGGAAGGGGTGGAGGGGGGGGGGGAGGGGAAAAAGTGAGTCAGTTGGGATCCGGTATTACTAAACCACGTCAATTGCACACGCACATGGGCAGATCGTCCCTTCCGGAAAACCTTTAAATCCGGGCAGTTTACGGCCCACAACTGGCTTGATATCAGCTCTTACTATGGCTTTGTGTTTTGTAAGCCGTGAATAACAATTGTTTTTGTCTCGCAAACATGCCAACACCGGCTATGAGTTTGAAACTGACCGGATTCAAGGACGGTTAAAATAATGCAGAGACCAGCAGTTTAGGGGTAGATTATGACGTGCAAACTGAGGGCAACTGGGGGATGGGGGTGGTAGTGGTGGGGGGGGGGGGGGGGGGGGGGGGGCTTTGATTGGTTGGCTTGTTCTCTCTCTCTCTCTCTCTCTCTCTCTCTCTCTCTCTCTCTCTGTGTTTACAAAGGTCGTACGTGTGTGTGTGTGAATGCGTTTTGACCTGATGGACGATTTTCTCTATGGTTTTGTTTTTTGTAGTTTAGTGCATAATACCTTTTATATTTTGCTCCCTTTTTTTCCTTAGTAGATAGTCTCTGTAGTATTAGCAACGGCAAGTTTGCAACCTGGCGAATTTCTGTCAAAACTTATACCGTTGATAAATAAAGTTTCATCATCATCATCATCTCTCTCTCTAATAGTAGTTTTTAGTATTTTTTTTTTTTTTAGTAACGGCAGGTATGAAAACTGACTATCTGACGTCAACTGCCTCAACCGTAGTAAAATAAAGTTTCATTGATTCAGTGATTCATTCACACACACACACACACACACACACACACACACACACACACACACACACACACACACACACACACTCTCTCTCTCTCTCTCTCTCTCTCTCTCTCTAATAGTAGTTTTTAGTAGGTTGTTTTTTGTTTTGTTTTTTTAGTAACGGCAGGTATGAAAACTGACTATCTGACGTCAACTGCCTCAACCGTAGTAAAATAAAGTTTTATTGATTCAGTGATTTAGTGATTCATTGACTCTCTCTCTCTCTCTCTCTCTCTCTCTCTCTCTCTCTCTCTCTCTCTCTGTGCTTGGGTGCGTGAGTGCGTGCGTGGGTGTCAGTGTGCATGTTTCAATTTTCGTCTCTGCCAATGTCATTGCTATCTGCATCACTCTGGCATTAGCGTGTAATGGCG
The DNA here is from genome assembly GCA_018292915.2 of Batillaria attramentaria. Lineage (NCBI taxonomy): Eukaryota > Metazoa > Mollusca > Gastropoda > Batillariidae > Batillaria > Batillaria attramentaria. The sequence goes on from JACVVK020000587.1 coordinate 207,422, forward strand.
AGAGATAAACAGCCCATCCAATCCATACCTCTTCAGGAGGGCTGTCACGTCTTTTCACCACCCCCACAATCAATGAAAAAGCAATTTCCGTCTGAATCACTACACGGTATCGGACATTGTTGCGCCGGCGGTACGGGCAAAAGGGATGGGGGATGTCTTCAACTACACTGGATGGTGAGAGGTGACAGACAGGTACGCCATGGTGGATGGTCTTCCAAATGCGTGGGCTTTTTTTCGTTTTTGTTTGTTTGGTTGTGTTTTGTTGTTGTTGTTGTTGTTGTTGTTGTTGTTGTTGTCAGGACTTTATCGCCCCTTTCGGTCTATTTGTGGAATTACGCCTACATCACTTTTCAGTTTAATGCAGCCGCTTTTACATTCGCACGTACACGATCAGTCAGACAGATAGATGTACAGGGATACAATACGGAATATCCAACCTACACAGCCACGCTTCCTTTAAACAACTAAATGGTTTATGTTCCCGTAGGAAGGGGATTGGCTTGGAACAGATCCCATTTCCCCCCCCCCCTCTCTCTCTCTCTCTCTCACACACACACCACACACACACACACATACACAGAGAGAGAGAGAGAGAGAGAGAGAACCTACGCTGAACCGAAGTGCCCAATACACAGAAAAAAAAGGAAATCTTATTTTAGTCTATCAATATTTGGCGTAGTGGGAGTGTTGCACTTTGATTATACTCGTGTTTGCTGCAGTAAGAGCCGCCAAGCAACCGTGGTTTTTTTTTGTATTTTTTTGTTGTTGTTGGGTTGGGGTTTTTTTTGGCCTGATTTTCGCATACCGGGCCGAAACTGAAAAAGAAAATAAAAAAGTGGGAAATCACGGAAATCACGTGCGGGAAGAAATGTGTTAAGCAGTTGTGTTGACACAGTACAAGAAATGTTCTAAATAGAAAACAAGATAATGCATCATTTCATTACATACAAGTGGTCATTCATGCAACAGTAAAAAAAAAACAAAAAAAAAAACAAAACATATAAATAAAAAAATAAAAACCCACTTAATAGTGTTTGTTCATCGTTCACGAAAAACAAGATTTCAGCGAAAGAAATTCCCTTATAATTCACACAATAAAATTGCCAGTAACAAATATTTCACTTTATCTTCTGTCAACTTCGAAAGTATGTTCACTTAACAATTATTTCCAGTCATATCATGTGCGACAGTATGGCACAGAAGATGTGTTTGTGTGTTTTACAAGCTGTGGGAGTCTGCAGGGATGTCGGAAAATGGCATAACGCCAAAATCCCATGAACCTGCAGGAGTTAAACCAAGAAAATCTAGCCTAAGCTCGGCTAAGTGACGCTCCGTTACTTTCTGATTGGTGTTCTTGTAGTTTGCCCTTATAGCTTCAAACATTTTTTTTTGGATTCATTTAAAACAGGGTGCACATTCCGGTGAAACTAGCTATGTAATTACACCCTGATCCTGTCTGGAAACAACGTAACTCGAACATTCCTCTCTTTTACACAGGGATCTTCTCCTTGTTTTTAAACGGTTCCAAATTTTCTTCTGCGCTTCAAATATACTTGCAGGCAGAAACTGAGAGAGGTGGTTTAATCTTGCCAGACAGGATTTAAAGGCGCACATTCCAACTTATGTTTGGCAACAGTTGCACTTGTGAGTTGCGCCTGTAAGCTTGAAATACTACTACTACTACTACTACTACCAATGAATCGCACTTACGTGGCACAAATTCTCACAAAGTTAGACACGACAAAAGGAGCTCCGATTTGTGAGCATAGAATGGACTCCACTCCTGTCCTTAAAAGGGCCGAGCCCCCAGAATTCAGCCAATCGCGTCCCGCGGCACAATGAGCACATCACGTGGCATGGTCTGGCAAACTTTTTGCCAGACACTACACCGCGGAAAGCACGTGTAGTTTGATATGGCCGAGTCCCTTGACGTCATTTGCGGGAAAAGACCAATACGTCACTGTCTTTTGCCTTGAAATCGCCTCTTTGTTCGTAAAATGACGTCATGGACGTACTGTGTTTTGCCAATACACGTAAAGGAGCGGGGCTTTGGCCTCGGGACTTGCCGAGCGGAGTCGTCTATTGTCGGAAAATGGACCTTTAAGACATACCGTGACGGACACCAGTTGTTTGAAAACTTTAATCTCAAGATATTGTTAAATCTGTTATATCAGTTTACAATTCAGCCCGAAAAACCGTATTGTCTGATGCACAGCAAGGGTTTAGGAGACAACATGTAGGCTACCTCAGGTTTGAGGTAGATTTTGCGGGCTAAAGGATTGACTGCATTGCGGACACCAGCTGCTTAAGAAAAAGCTCATTTCACGGTACGATTAAACCTCTCACATATATTCCGTGGACCAGCCAGAAAAGGAAAGATTAAGGTAGATGTCAGTAACTGGGCGCAGGTCTGCTGGAAAAACAGGCCTAAGTGCTTATCCAGTCTGTTGTGCTTAGGCCCGTCTTCCTCCGGAGGACCGCTGCATACGTGAGGACAAGACGGGCCTAAGCACAATAGACTGGATAAGTACAGGCCTTTTTTTTTTTTCCAGCAGACCTGCGCCCAGTTACTGACATCTACCTTAATCTTTCCTTTTCTGGCTGGTCCACGGAATATATGTGAGAGGTTTAATCATACCAGATGGAGGTTCCTTTTTACCAGGGGAAGCGAAACTGAGCTCGTGCATAGAGACAGTGCAGTGACATTTGATTTAAAGGCGCTATTGCCATCATTACTCGTCTTCATAGAGACAGAGACGTCTGTTTTTCAACAGTTGTGTTTGAGACTGTGCATGTGCGGTGGAAATAGTCTGTTAATAGAGCTCTCAGTGCAAAACACTGATGTTTGATGGCCGCGAAAACGACTTGAGGTCAACTCAGCTACCAGGTCGAGTGTGGTGACGACACGCTGTCACCGGCACCTGCGTTTTGGCTTCAGTCAGCTGAACGCAAGTCTGTGTGTGCGTGTTTTTTGAACATGGGTCTTTGCTAAACACCACCAGAACAGCTCAGAATGACCTGTGAGCCTTAAAATCTTAAAAGTAAAGTGGCTCATGCTATTGTGATTAATCCATACAGGCTTGATATTTGTGCGTGCGCGTATACACGAGAGCGGGACATGCACCGTAAACGAGTCTGCTCGTGATTATCACTCGATTTGGGAAGGAAAACTCTATCCAAATTCCTGCCTACCAGGGATTCGAACTGGGCGGCTCAGGGCCCGAAGTCGGATACCTCAACCACTAAACCGGATCCCCCAGGCTAAATACTAGCTTCCCTCTCACACTCATCCACTGCCCTCCCCCTACCGACGTCATCGTGGAGAGAGAGAGAGAGAGAGAGAGAGAGAGAGAGAGAGAGAGAGAGAGAGAGAGAGAGAGAGATCCGTATTTCCATCCAGCGGAACTGACCTGACCGTGTTCCCAATAACAACCGTAATGTCACTCTGCTCTTCAGGGAACGCGAAACCTACGTCCGTGACAAGCTCCAAGCGATTTGTGGAGTCTCTTCCCGATTACACTTTTAGCCAGGCGTGGGCGGTATCACTGTCCCCCTCCCCTCTCTAACACCGCCTGCAGTATTCCCCATCAGCTGAGTGAAAGACGGATTGACCCGACAGCTTGTGGGTCAGGGCAGCCCGGTGCTGAATCCACGTCCTGAGTGTGCCAGCGATATCAGCGCCGGATGATGGCGATGTGCGTGACTTACATGAGATTTCGCCAGCATTGTCGCCCCAATCCTACCGGCCCACATTGCCCGGATGATGGATCCAGAAAGGTTCAACGGCCTGCTGGAGGTTTCAGGTCCTGTGTGCAAGCTGAGTTTAGTACTGGGAGTGAGAGCAAACTATGTCAACGCGTGGTAAGAGCAAGACCTTTGTAGGCGACGACCTGTATCAGGCTCAGGCTACGTACCAGAGATGCAAATTTCGAGGAAAACGCTATGTATTCCTCTTACACATAACGTTGCAGATGACACCCTAGAAATGCTTTAAAATTCACCCCCCAAAAAATCACAAAAATCAGGCAGCCATAGACTCATGTGTAGAGTAAATTTCAACAAATTCCAATGTTCCGGTTTGTTTTTTTTTTTTTTGGCAATGTTGGCAGCGACCACATACCCCCTCATTCCACGGTCGTCTGCTGGCCCCTGTGCCAGCCGCGCATGAATACAAATAGTCCACAAGCCAGCCTCATTTTCCCCTAATTTTACTATTACCTGGCATGACACTTGTTTACAAAGCCAACAAAAAGCACCAGATTGCCATTTTTTACTCTGCACACAAATTTTTAAAAGGGGCAAAGATTTTCTACTATATTTGGCCGAGTTGTTACCACATGACAAGGAAGCTAATACCGGTCTGTAACCTGCATGACCCACGAGAGAAGTTCTTGTTCGCACAACATGGAAAACATCTCAAGACGTCTGGAGAGATGATATTTATATTCACGTAATGAAATACTACGTTAAAGGTCCTATTTTACAGATTTCTTAGGCTCACGGATCGCCCTGAGTTCTGTTCTTCCATTGTGAGGACCACGGTCATCATGTTGCACACACACACACACACACAGAGAGAGAGAGAGAGAGAGAGAGAGAGAGAGAGCAGCTGAGTCAGGATGAGGTAAGTGGGCTTAGTCGAAAGCCAGTCGGAACAGATGCGTTTTCAAGCCAGACTTGAAACGATCTATGTCCGGCTGGTCTCTCAGGCCGACAGGTAGTGCGTTCCAGAGTGACGGGGCAGCAACGCTAAACGCGAGTTCGCCAACTGTATTGAGGTTTCGACGGGAAACGTTCAGTAGATTTTCAGACGAAGAACGAAGAGTGCGTGCTGTTTGGTGGACTGTAAGGGAATTTGAGAGGTAGGCCGGAAGGTCTCACGCTCTAGATACCATTCGGCAATCCGAGCCCCCCGCTTGCTCCAAGGAGTCCCCAGATCGACTGGCAGCTTGCCTCCTGTTGCACCGCCCCCCTCCCCATCCCCAGCGCCTACACCCTTCCCCACCCCACCCACACATGCCTCCAGGCCGCACTGCCGGGTAGCTTTACGGCTGTGGAACAAAGCTCTCAGGAAGATGTGGGCTGAGTTCCTTTGTCACAAATGAAGCAGACCAACTGATGTTCCATGTAAAGCACGAACTGTTACGCGTTTCTTCTTGTCTTTTGTTTTTATCTGTCTTGAACGAGTGACTGATCGAGATTGCCTGGGCGAGGCTGTAATCTGGCCCGAGTGGGTGGATCGTTGTCGTTGTTGTTGTTGTTGATGCCGTGGACAGGGTAATGATGTGGATGTGTGGGAGGTAGACGGACGCTGTAATGAAGTAGGTGCTCATCGAGCCATCCTTGGCTGCATTACCCATGTGCCGTTGTAGCTGCTAATCAAGCCGTCCTTTGTGTGGGAATACGATGTCATTTTCCCACGGCTTAAGAATGACGTCAAAACATGGATGACGTCAAAAGCTGGTCAAAAACTAGTCATGATGCCCCTCTCCTGTAATCGAGGGTCATGGATCCAGCCATAGGAAAAACAATCAACACATTAATATCTCTAAGGTGGCTGGACCAATATTTATATAATGATAGGACACAGTTGACGCTGAATAACGCTCCATGAAAATATACACTTTAGCCCTACAAGCTACAGTGCGTGAGTGTCTTAGTGGAAAATGTCCAACGCTAACACTGCGAGGTGAGGTTCGCCGTGCGCCACAGGGGATCCCATTCTAACTTCAATCAAGCTCAGCTAGTAGACATCATCGTACAGCTTAGGTACGCTGCCATTTTTCTTACATTAGCCTGACTTTTTCCTGTGCTTAGCCACCACGCGAAAGATGTAACCACCAAAAAGTTTGTTCGCTTGGATCCCTAACCCAGGATGTGACTTCCCCGATCACTCATGGGTAACCCGAACTAGTCAAACGCACTCTCTGGGGCACAGAGTCTTTCAGTGGAAAGTACCTCTGTGCACGGTGGGGAAATGGCGCTCACTGCGCTACCGTGACGGGCCTAAATTGTCTCGGTGCTCTCAAACACAAGGTCGCGCACCATGTCATCTTTGACCAGCTTTGAACCCAGAGGGATCCTCAATGGCGCAAGTGATGACAGGCTGTCTTCAGAGTGAAAGTAGGCGTGTTTCTGAATCAGAGACATACATAACAGAATGGACAGATCTATATTACATTCAGTCCTAGAGCACGGGTGTGTATGCTTTTGTAATCGTCTCTTATTCCACCTCAAGGCAGGTACGTGATCGTCTGCACCGTGCAATAATACTTGCCTGTAGAGTGCAACACCTTGGCCTGTCAGAGTGCAACCCCCTTGCCGTTAACTCACATCCTGTTGGATCAGTGTACCACGTAAACAGTGCCATCAAAGCGCAACAATAATTGTCCGCTGGCAATGATTTTGCCCAAACCAAATGTGGTCGGATATTCAAGACTTCGTTTCAAATCGATTCATATGACACACAAGTCTTCGCTTTTCAAAAAAAAAAATCGCCATTTTTGAAAATGGCGCTGGCTTAAAGCAGTCACATTTTCACGCCCCGCCGAAAGGGGACTGCACTCTGGAGTCTAGTCAAAAACTAGCCCCAGTCACGTGGTTAAGAGGCTTGGTTCCCGAGTTAGTCACAAACAAGGGACACGCCAGCATTTTTTGTTTTCATTTTTCAAAATTTATTTCAGAAAATGTTGAGTTTTTAAATTTTTTTTTGTTGTATTTATTTTCAGTTCTTTTTATTTTTAGGGTTTTTTAAGTTACATTTTCTTTAGTTTTTTTTTAGTTTTAATATTTCAGTTAAATTTATGTTGTTATTTGTACTTTTTTAGAGTTAGTATTTTAGGATTTATTTCTTTATTTTTTAAAGTATCTTTGTTTGTGTATTAGCCGCCGTCGTAAATCGAACGTATGAACAGTGTATGGCTTTCCCCTATCTAACTATCATTCAACTGTAAGCTGAGTAGTATAAAATTTATTTTAATATGGTGTGCGTATGCGCGTGGGGGGCGTGTGTGTGTTTATATGTGTGTGTTTCTCAAGTCAAGTCATTTATTCCTGACACTCGAGGGGCATTAGAAAGAAAAACAAAAACAACCACAAACAAACAAAAACAAAAAGAGCCAGCTTCAAGTTCTCCGAGCATACAAACATCTATTGTGTCAAATCAACGTAGGCAGACATAATCTCCCTTAAAATAGTGAGACTGAAACCGTATCGAGACACACGGCTTACGTGGGCGGACCCGGCCCGCTAACAACTGTCTGAGAAGATTTGCTAGAATCAGGCACTGTGCGTCTGATTGGGGCACGCTTGAGCCATCTGTGACCACCGGGAATGACTCGCAAGTATTGACGTGAAGTTTCTATTTCTACTTTTAATTTCTATAGCCCCGGCCAGTACAGGGTGTCACACGCCGTCACTAGGTTGGCGTGGAGGAGCGATGGCCAAGGGAGTCTTCGACGAGCACAACACGACAATAAACAGATAAAATAAGAACACAGGACAATAGATAAGGAACAAGGAATTCAATAAAGAAATACAGACTGGAGACAAGCCAACAACGATACACACTGCAAGGGCAAAACCCTAATCTGCGTCCCTATTGTATTAGCTAGAAGAAAGAAAGAGAAGAAAAAGGAACATGAATACATATGGTTAGAAAGAAAAGGTATCCCCAACAGGCCCTGCCCGCCAGCCGCCGCCGAGTCCCAACCCGCACTGAGGAAATCTACTCACCGCTCAACTACGCTAACTCCTGCTACTCACCAACTGGCAGTGGCCACACGTGAAACTTATGAACTTTACCAAACACCCGACCTAGAATACCAAGAGAATAGCACAATACATATGACACACGAGCCACACACACACCTACGCGCACCTGACGGCACCCAAAAGAAACACACACACACACACACACACACACACACACACACACAGAGTCACTTCTGTGATGGAATTCCGGTTAGTGACCCTACCATAAGAATAAAATGTCGCAGAAAATGCTACCAGAATTAGAAGAAAGAGTCTGAATGCTCGTTGTATAAACAGCTCACATGACTAATTTGAGTGATTCGCCACGGAGTCTCGGTAACTACGGCCAAAAATTCGTGGCTTCTTTCGTGATTAACCCCTCTAAAGTTCTATTTACAGACCGTGGCATTCGGAAACCATTGTCTTCTTTGTTGAAAAACAATTTATGAATCGTGCTGCTTGATATCTGAAGTTCTATTACACACTGTGGCATCTACAAAATTTTAATATCAAGCAGCACGATTCATAACTTGTTTTCCAGCCAAAACAGACAAAGATTTCCAGAAGTCAGAAATGTCTACAAGCCACCCACCGCGTACTGAAATATCAGAAAAGTGTTATTCATGGCCTGCACATGCCCAAGTATAAACTGGGGTCAAATGCACGCTGAAGAACATTGTTTTCTTGAATCAAGGAAAAATTATTTTGATTAAACTGGTTTCTTGCTCTCTAATCTGCCTCAAATTTCTTGTAATTCTGCTTTCGTAAAGAACCTACAAGTTAGTTAGTTAGTTAGTTAGTTAGTTAGTTAGTTAGTTAGTTAGTTAGTTAGTTAGTTAGTTAGTTAGTTAGTTAGTTAGTTAGTTAGTTAGTTAGTTAGTTAGTTAGTTAAAAGGTTAGTTAGTTAAAAGGTTAGTTAAAAGGTAGGTTGGTTAGTTAGTTAGTTAGTTAGTTGGTTAGTTGGTTAGTTGGTTAGTTAGTTAGTTAGTTAAAAGGTTAGTTAAAAGGTAGGTTAGTTAGTTAGTTAGTTAGTTAGTTAGTTAGTTAGTTAGTTAGTTAGTTAGTTAGTTAGTTAGTTAGTTAGTTAAAAGGTTAGTTAGTTAAAAGGTTAGTTAGGGCTGAACGCCGCGCAAGCAACAAGGACTATTTCGCGGCCATGTAAAGAACCTACAAAACTGATTGAGAAAATGTGAATCTAGAGAGAGACAGAGAGGGAAGAGACAGACAGACAGAGACAGGCAGACAGACAGACAGACACAGACAGACAGAGTGAATTCTCATTGATTCCCTACCTGATTTCTCTCATGATCACACTAGCCTGCAGTCTTCCTCTGTCAAATGGACAACGTGTTATCGGATCGCGGGAGAATGAAGTAGCAAAACTGCAGTTTTCGTGTCAACGCTCTCGTTTTTTTTTGTTTTTTTTTTGCTGTTTTATTGTGTAATTTGTAATGGAGTTTCTAGCGGCAGACGCGTGCAAGAGTGCAGGAACCTTGCAACTCGTCAGTGAGATGAAATTAAATCCACTGCGTGAACTTGGGCTTGGTTTGGGAGAGAGAGAGAGAGAGGGAAAAAAAGCAATTTGCACCATTCCTTTTTCGCACAGGACAAGCTATGACTAATAATGAAACACAAGCTTTGAAAGACAAAAATGACTAATAAAATTGCTATACGTGAAGCAGGAACAAAGCACTGGCGCCGGGGAAAAGTAATTAAGCATGACAGTCGTTTTTTGTTTCCTTTTCACGGGGTAATGATGTCATAGCCTCTTCGCGTCCACGTTGGTAATTTGTCGTGAAACAGATACACGCACTCACGCACACATGCAAGCACGCACACACGTACACACACATACGCACGTACGCACACACGCACGCACACACACACACACATACACACACACACAGGCATGCACTCGCGCACTTACACATGCTTACACACACACACACACACACACACACACACACACACACAACACGACATGTACGCTAGGTGGTAAAACTACAGTTACGGGGAGTCCGTGACACTAATGTCAGCAAGAGGTCAACTGCCTGCAAAATAAATATCACTCTCTCTTCCGTGTACCGTCATCAACTCACTGATCTCTCTCTCTCTCTCTCTCTCTCTCTCTGCGTTGGACTTCTAATGCTCGGGTCGTGAGTTCGATCCCGGCTGGGGCCAAATATTTGTGCTGGCTTTTTCATCGTTGCCCCGTCTTTGATATCACCCTATGTGGTGGAAAAGGACGTTAAACACCCACCCACCCACCCACAACCTCTCTCTCTCTCTCTCTCTGGGGGGGTATTGGTATTTCTGCTTTGTTCCTGTTGCTGTACATGGGACTCTGTGTGTGTGTGTGTTTGTGTGTTGATTTAGATAGACATTGCTAGAATAGATACTACTAGAATTAGCAACGGCAGGTATACAAATTGGCTGTTTTACGCTAATTACATCTACCGTTGAAAAATAAAGTTTTCTTGGTTCCTCTCTCTCTCTCTCTCTTTATCTCTCTCTCTCTCTCTCGCCCTCTTTCTGGGCCTGAAGAAAGTGTTTGACCTAGTTAATCATAATACATTGATTGAGAAAATGAAAACATATATATGCAATGAATCTGCTGTTCTCTTCTTTAAATCTTATCTGGAAAACAGACAGCAAAAAGTCGTCCTAAATGCTTCATTCTCCTCTCAAAAAAAAAAGTGTGCTTCGGTGTACCCCAATGATCTATTTTAGGACCCCTCCTTTTCAATATATTTATTAATGACATGCCATTATCCTTAAGCTGTGGGGAGCCGGGGTGGCCGAATGGTAGAGCGTTGGACTCTCAGTGCTCGGGTCGTGAGTTCGAATCCCGCCGGCTGGGGCCAAATAGTTGCCGCGTCTTTGATATCACCCTTATGTAGTGGAAAAGGACGTTAAACTCCTTTTTCATTGTGTTCATATGCATATACATTGCTCCACCTCCTCTCCCCCCTCCTAGTAAATAAATAAATAAAAAAGGAATCAATATTTGTTGTTTTTTTTTTCAAATGAACAATCATTCTTGATAATCAAGATCCGGTTTATGTTTGGTTTTGTGTGTGTGCTGTTTGTGTTGTTGTTTTGTTTTGTTGTTGTTTTATTGTTGCTATTGTGAATTTTTTACAGTTTGATTGGTATTTGGGGGAGAGATAAGACATTCGGAATTGTGCCCTTTTGTAGGTATAATCACTTTTGTCTGTTGTTGATGTTGTTAGCGTGTTTGTTTCTTTGTTTCATTCTGCCTCATCTTCCATTGAAAGTTGTACAGTTCGTTTGTTTGTTTGTTTGTTTGTTTGTAATTTAATTTTCCGGAGTTGTCTCGTTTGTTTGTTTGTTTGTTTGTTTGTTTGTTTGTAATTATCACTTTCGGAGTTTTCTCTTGCACAGCATTTCAACATCCATACTTATCATTTCTCTTAGAAACTGCGATTTGAAACTTCTAGTTTCTTTTCCTTCTTTCTTTCTTTCTTTCTTTCTACGTTTATTGATTTTGTTCATACACATTCTGTGTTCGGTTTGCTGAATTGACGTAGTTTATTCCTGTCTTGTTCATTGTTGAGCTGCCTTTTAAATTGATATTTTGTTTTTAATTACACACGAGTATTGTATTGTATGTATTGTGCCATTTTACCTTTTGATTGAAACAATGAAAAGTACGATAGAAAATTTGGGGGGGGGATCTGACAGGAATAGCAGAGATCGGTAGCAAGCTTTTGTAAATCACCTTGTTTGTATCTTTATTTGTTTCTTTCCTTTTTGTCTGTTTGTTTGTTTGTTTGTTTGTTTGTTTGTTTGTTTGTTGTTTGTTTTTGTTGTTGTTTTGGGGGGATTTGTTTGTTTCCTTTTGTTTTTTGGTTGTTGTTTTGTTTTTGTTTGTTTGTTTGTTTGTTTGTTTTTTGGGGGGCGTCGTTTGGGTTTTTTAAATCTGATTACAAGAGGAAGATGTGCTACTGACCTAAACTTCACTTTTGTTTGTTTCTTTGTTTGTTTCTTTCTTTCTTAGGGGGCGGGGGGGGGGGGGTAGCCGGGGTGGTCGAATGGTAGAGCGTTGGACTTCTAATGCTCGGGTCGTGAGTTCGATCCCGGCTGGGGCCAAATATTTGTGCTGGCTTTTTCATCGTTGCCCCGTCTTTGATATCACCCTGTGTGTGTGTGTGTGTGTGTGTGTGTGTGTGGTGTGTTTTGTTGGGTTTTTCGTTGTTGTTGTTGTTGTTGTTGTTGTTTTGGGAGGCTGTAGTTGTTTGTTTGTTTGTTTTTTACAAGAGTAAAATCTGCTACTGACCTCAGCATCACCTTCGAGGTGTCCCATATAGCCCACTTCATAAGTTACAGAGCCCTTTTCTTCACCTACGCTCACGAAAACACTGCGGGAAAGTGTGTCTTTATAGTTTTCAGCACAGATCCATGATTGCCCCATCCCTCAGATCCAGTCAGAAAGCTATTTGTTATCATGTAGAGCTGAAAATCCATTAAACCTTCTTGGCAGACCTGTACGTGACCTTTCTTTTCAGGGAAGGGCACAGATTCTACAAGCCAGCCATGATGGTGTATCTCAACAACAACAAATTAGGTTTTTTTTTTTTTTGTCCTTCTCATTTTCCCCTTCAAAGAAAATGTCAGTTTAAAGAGGGTGAGTGTGTGTATTGGAGTTTAACACTTGAAATCTTCAGACCACTAGAAGCCACTTCAAGCCACTATTATGCAATCTGCAGCGGCCTAGCGGGGAAGGCCAACGCCTTGCGTAGTAGTGGTTTGAAGTGGCTGCAACTGGTGTGTAGGGGGCTTGTTCTTTGTTATGTGTTTAAAAAAAAAAAACAGGCCACAAATCGTTCTTTTTCTGTCTTTCTAGGCTGACCAGCACTCGAGTGGCAAACTTCTTTTTCTCCTCCTCCTCCTCCTTCTTCTTCTTGTTTTTCTTCTCCTCCTCCTCCTCCCCCTCCTTCTTCTTCTTCTTCTTCCTCCTCCTCCTTCTTCTTCTTCTTGTCCTCCTCCTCTTCCTCCTCCTCCTCCTTCTCCTCTTCCTCCTCCTCCTTCTTCTTCTTCTCCTCCTCCTCTTCCCCCTCCTCCTTCTTCTTCTCATCCTTCTCCTCCTCCTCTTCCCCCTCCTCCTCCTCCTCCTCCTTCTCCTCTTCCTCCTTCTCCTCCTTTTTCTTCTCCTCCTCCTCTTCCCCCTCCTCCTTCTTCTTCTCATCCTTCTCCTCCTTTTTCTTCTCCTCCTCCTCTTCCCCCTCCTCCTTCTTCTTCTTCTTCTTCTCCTCCTCCTCCTCCTTCTCCTCTTCCTCCTCCTCCTTCTTCTTCTTCTCCTCCTCCTCTTCCCCCTCCTCCTTCTTCTTCTCATCCTTCTCCTCCTCCACTTCCCCCTCCTCCTCCTCCTCCTCCTTCTCCTCTTCCTCCTTCTCCTCCTTTTTCTTCTCCTCCTCCTCTTCCCCCTCCTCCTTCTTCTTCTTCTTCTTCTCCTCCTCCTCCTCCTTCTCCTCTTCCTCCTCCTCCTTCTTCTTCTTCTCCTCCTCCTCTTCCCCCTCCTCCCCTCCTCCTTCTCCTCTTCCTCCTCCTCCTTCTTCTTCTTCTCCTCCTCCTCTTCCCCCCCTCCTTCTTCTTCTCATCCTTCTCCTCCTCCACTTCCCCCTCCTCCTCCTCCTCCTCCTTCTCCTCTTCCTCCTCCTCCTTCTTCTTCTTCTCCTCCTCCTCTTCCCCCTCCTCCTCCTCCTCCTCCTTCTCCTTCTTCTTCTCCTCCTCCTCCTCCTTCTCCTCTTCCTCCTCCTCCTTCTTCTTCTTCTCCTCCTCCTCTTCCCCCTCCTCCTTCTTCTTCTTCTTCTCCTCCTCCTCCTCCTCCTTCTCCTCTTCCTCCTCCTCCTTCTTCTTCTTCTCCTCCTCCTCTTCCCCCTCCTTCTTCTTCTCATCCTTCTCCTCCTTTTTCTTCTCCTCCTCCTCTTCCTCCTCCTCCTCCTTCTCCTCCTCCTCCTTCTTCTTCTCCTCCTCCTCTTCCTCCTCCTTCTTCTTCTCCTCCTCCTCCTCTTCCTCCTCGTTCTTCTCCTTCTTCTTCTGCGATCGATTTGACTGGTTACATCAACTCTGCAGCCCGGTCGCCATGACGAATTCCACGGTCCTCTCCAGGTCATGACGGCTACCGCAATGCTGCGCCTGTACTGTAGAGCATCATGGGCAGGACAGTACTGAAGGATGTGTTCCGGGGTCTGGGATCCAGTGCCACACGGACATTCGTCAGTGTGGGCAATCTAGGGTCGGCTGACGTGGCGCAGTGAGTTGCAAAGTGAATGTCATGCATGTACGCTTTCCATTACCTTCATGAAGTGCATTTTGCTTTTTCTAGAATCGCTGTTTTTGCATCGTTGGTGATTCATTACAAATTGCTGAAGTATTTTTGTGGCGACACTTCCAGATGCAATTGACCATAATTGCGCTGGTGTATTTCAGTTTGCAGTAACGTCCAGTTTTAAATGTGGAAGCCAATGAAAAGCTGCGGTTCCTGAAACGGCGTGGTAAACATGTCAGTAGGCTTGGTTTTCGCGATGAAACGGAAAATGAAAAACTGATAGTGCTTTGTGTTGTAAGTAGTTGGAACCAAATGTTGAGTTGTCAGAGGCGTGTGCACGAAACAACGAGTGCCAAATAGTTAGGTGATTGAGTAAAATCGGTGAATAGTCGTTTGTTAAGCGTCTCTGTTGTTGTTGTTGTTGCTGCTGCTGCTGTTGTTGTTTGCATTCTTGGATTAAGCACTCCCCGGGTCGTCCGTTTGGATAAGTTGTGGAGACGTGGACAGGCACATTCACACTTCGGAAGATGTTTATTTCTGTCGCTAGAGAGTGATAGCTGTTATTTTGGGAGATTGCCATGACTGGAGACAAAGCCCACATATGGTCCGTTTGCCGAAAAAATGTAGGTGGTCTCTTAAAGATATCTATGAGATAATTCACTTCATGGAAAGTCTATAAGCACAAAAAGTATGCTGTTTTCGGAGACCCAACTGGATATATTTTTTGTATATGTTGTAGTTTTTGCTCTGTACATGAAGGATTTTGCGTCACTTATCATGTCAAAATATAGAGTTTGTTTACCAGTACTAAGCCACGTGTTTGGATGTGGGGTGAATCACGGGATTGTCACCGACTGTGTTACACACGCCGTGATCACAACATGCCTTTTGCCTTGATGGACGGAGTACTGGACATGCACGTGCAGACGCCAGTGTAGATCTGACATACCGAATACAACGGAACATGTGCTAGGTGACGTCATGGAGGCCTTTCTAGGGTTGAATTTTTTTTATTTTTTTTTTCGTCCTGGTTTACCAGTCACCCCGAGGGTGGAGGGTTAACAGTGATCGACAGATGGAAACAAAGATGGAATTTGGTTTGAGTTTGAGTCAGGTGTACATTTTCTTCTGACAATGTTTCTGGAAATAAGGGGAAAAACCTACATGATTTGGCAAACGGACTATTTTTTTTTTTTTTAAAACACCATAACAACAGACAAAATCTGTGCGGGATTTCACTTTCACTTTCAGTTGACAAAGAATACTAGCTGAGAAATGTCAAAGCTTCACTCAAATCTCAATTTCAAACAATTAAGCCACAGTTAAATCCTCTTTTTCTCGCTCTTATCGTTTGTGTAGACGACGTACACACAACATCCGACATGATGATGATGATGATGATGATGGAGACTCACGTTCGTAGAGCACACGTCTCCATCCCAAATGAGAGTGGGTGGGTGGGTGTTTGGGAGTTTAACGTCCTTTTCCACCACATAAGGGTGATATCAAAGACGGGGCAACGAGAAAAAAGGCCAGCACAAATATTTGGCCCCAGCCGGCGGGATTCGAACTCACGACCCGAGCATTGAGAGTCCAACGCTCTACCATTCGGCCACCCCGGCTCCCCTCATGGGAGCTCACGGCGCGTAGGGAGAGGTTTTTAAGACAAAGATACTTTAAAAAATACACACACACACACACACACACACACACACACACACACACACAACTGAGAACTGCAATGAAAAGGCGAGCTGTGCCTGTCGCCCAGCGTACCGCATTTTGAAACTGGACGCTATCGCGAGGCTCCGTACGACAGGCCAACAGCCGAACAGAGAGAAAGCGTAGTTAATTAGAGAAGATGAGTATTGTATTGACGTGAAACAGCAGCGCCGTGCGGCCCCGGTAACAGTGAAGCAAGGAAGCCAAATCCCCGTAACGTCTTTCTCCTCCAATCAGGCGGCCTGACTTCTTCTGGTCAGCGCAGGGAAGACTACAGCTGTCAATTAATGACTGAAGTACCTCCCTCTCCTTCGTCTTCTTCTCCCGTTGGTGTGGTGGGTGTGTAGGTCTATCATGTAGCCAGGCAAGAGTGAGAGTAAGGCGAGATACATGTGGCCATGCTAAATGCTGGCTTCCTGGCTGTGGCTGTGGCGCTATTGGTGTCACGCGGCGCGAAAGCTCGGTCCCTACCCACACTATAAAAGCGCCAAGCGCCGCTGGCCCCAAAACCAGGTGGTTTAATCACATGACGCTGCTGCACGGCCGTACGGCAACACAGCCTGACAGTGCACGGCAATAGTCAGCATATACCGCATACCTGACACTGCGGAGATACAGCGCAGCGAGTCAGTAGCGGCCCAGCTCGGAGCGAGTTACTATATCGGTGTAACGGGTCGACGGACAGAGGCCGCCCCGTAGTACGGCATTCCAGCCAGCGACAGCGAGAGGGGGACAGGGAGAGGGACTGGCGGGGGACACTACAGGTACCATCCACTCCAGCCACCATCGACACCATCCCGGAACCGCGCCCCGTCATCACCAGGCGCCCGCCATGCCCTGCCCACAGTGGCCCCAGGGGCTCGGGAAGCACTGGCTGGCCCTGGGGCTCCTTTTAGTGTGTGTCACGACCCCCGGGTCGGCCCTGGCCTTCCCCAACGATGTGCTGTCCCGACTGTCGGAGCTGTACCACAAGGACGCTGACCGGCACCACCACGCCGAAAACTCCTCATCCTCGCTCTTGTCGTTTCCGTCTATGTCGTCCGAAGAGCGTGGCCCATTGCTCATCAAGACAGTTTCTTCTTCGCCATCGTCTGGCGATGCTTCTTACACTTCCACAGACAGTCACAAGGGTTGCATTCCGTATGGACAAGCCAGAGAAAGAGGGAGGTTATGGGACGCATGACCCGGAGAACACTGGACAAAGTGTTTATTCCGAAAGCCGGCATACGGACGGTTACAACATCTTTGACAACGACGGTGCAGCGCCGGTTTTGCCCGGGACGCTCAGTGAAGACCTGCCGACCGTGAAACACAACACCTCCAGTAGTTTAACTGGGCACAATTCGTCAGAATCGGACGCAGTCACGGACAGTGAATGGGGTGACAGTCCAAGACAAAACAATAACTCGGACACGTGGCAGACTTCTGTCTCTACACCACAAGAGAGCTACCCGGGTGTAGACGGGCACCACAAGGTACACTCTGGTGCAGACACGCCCCACTCGCGGGCCGGGGAGGGGGAGCTTTGGGGAAAGGACAGGGGGGAGAAGACACGCTGTGCTCACTGTCAAATTCGAGAGGATGATCGGCGGAACAGGGTAGAATCCATCAAGCGCCAGATTCTGAAGAAGATCCACCTGACAGCGCCACCCAACATGACGGGGGTGGCGGTACCCAAAGCGTTGGCCCATATGTCCGGCATTCAGTTGGACGGGTTGATGCAAGACGCGCCGTATGGTGGCTACCAGCATTACGACGGTTATGAGGACGACAGCGACGACGAGTACAGCGCCCCCGAGCGGGTGTTCACCGTGGCTAAACCAAGTAAGTGTGCCCACGTCAATAATTCAATTACTCAGACAAATGTCAGCAAGTTGTGCCCATGTCAATAATCCAATTGCTCAGACATATGTCAGCAAGTTGTGCCTATGTCAACTTATCAGACAAAACCAAGTAGTTGTGCCCATGTCAATAATCCAGTTACTCAGGCAAAACCCAATAAGGTTGCGCAGGCAATTTATCATCCTATCCTAAGTTTTAATTCGATTTCAAATAGGCGGTCGTGTATTCATGCGGTTGTAGCCCGGGTAGTGTGCGCATGTCAGTAATATAGTTAAACCGGATGTCGTGGTCGGTAGGTTATCATCATCTTATTCATCTTTCTTTTGCCCTGGAATCGTAAAAGGGGAGTTGTTCCAGTAAAATGTATTTAACAGCGGTAACCACAGAGTCAGTAAATGGCTTTATTCAGTCTTTTATGGTGAGCAGTTATTCGAAAATGTCATAAGACGAGATTTGCTTCATTAACTCCTTTAAGTCCTTTGGACAAAGATCTTTTCAATACCAAGCCCCTGTGATTTGGAATTCTCTTCCCCCGGTACATTCGTAATGCATCTAATTTGCTTGACTTTAAAGCCAAACTGAAAACCTTCTTGTTCAGAGTGTCCTGTGACTAGTTTACCAGACATCTTCCGTCATTCTGAGCCCTCCTGCTGGTGGAGTGGCAGATAGTGTGTGTGTGTGTGTGTGTGTGTGTGTGTGTGTGTGTGTGTGTGTGTGTGTGTGTGCCATTACGTGTTGTGTACTTTTGTTTTTAAAGTTTAGACTGTATCCGTAATAATAATAATAATGATAATAATATATTACACTAGTAGAGCGCGGAGTTCTGCTTCGAAAAGCACTCAATGCGCTTTTGCTCACACACAACATTCACACGCACATATTTATACACATCCATACAGGCGGTGGAGTTTAAACTTCAAGATTAAAAGCTAGTGTGAAAAGATGTGTTTTGAATTCTGCTTTAAACTGTATCCGTGAAGCGCCTTGAGCCCACTTAATTTGTGGGGATACTGCTTTGTACTGCTTTATACAAGAATATTATTATTATTAACTTGACCCCCCCAGACGGGAAAGTCAGGCAAATCGTCTCCACACCTTGCAGCATGTATCACATTCACAAGTGCGACAAGACATTATTTGCCGTTTTAACTTCATCCTCCAACGGGATACTTGTGTTTTGCTTCCGCACCTTACAACGCATGCATCACCTGTTCTGCCAGTTTAAAAACAAAATACAGCGTGATGTAGACGTAGTGTAAAAATATCTGTGACGTTCATAAACCTGGACAGAGGGAAGAACTCTGGGTTGTGAAGGCGTGAGAGTTGGAAAGGGCGGGTGGGTGTTCAAAGGTTTAACGTCCTTTTCCATCACATATTGCTGATATCAAAGACGGGCCAACGAGAAAAAGACCAGCACGAAACATCTGGTTCCGGCCGGGAATCGAACTCACAACCCGAGCATTGAAAGTCCAATGCTTTACAGTTCGACTGTGCTGGCTCCTCGGTCAGAGAGACAGAAATCTTTTTCAGTCAAAGCAGACGCGCAAATGCACGAAATGCAGAAAACAGATTTGATACTAAATTAATAACGTAGTGCAACGGTTTGCTTGTACGAATTTGTGCCTGAAAGAAGTTTTGTCTTTAGTACCATGTGAAACATCGTGAATGTCACGTTAGTCTTTATTTTATTTTATTGTTTGTTTTGTTTTGTTTTTTCTTTTCGCTTTACTTCTTTCAGCTGCACGTGTGCCTCCATACCTTTTCTTTGTTGTTGTTGTTGTTGTTGTTGTTGTTTTGGGTTTTTTGTTTTGTTTTATTTTGTTTTTTAAAACTACTTTATTGTTCCATTCGGGAAATTCGGGATGCTTCCCCCGGGGGAAACGCGTCGCCGCGATACAGCGCCACCCAATACCTATCCAATTCCTTTCCCTCTTCTACTACGCACAAGCTTAAGTAAAATGTGTCAGTCGAGCGTTTTAAGTAAAATTAATGCACTTTTCCCACCCCGAAGGTAACATTAAACAAGTGACGAGTTGGAAACCCTACTGGAAGCCAAACATATCTACTGGCCTTTTCTTTCTTGTCCCGTCTTTGCTATCATCTTTGTGTGGGGGAGGAGGACATTAACTCCCCAACGAACCAACAAGACATAACAATAATATTAATAATGAGTATTGTATAGGCGCTTTACCCAATTTCGTGAATCGGCTCAAAGCGCCGCGAACTGAACCCAACACGCACGCTCACGTGAATCACACGCATTCTCTCACACACTGGACATAAACACGTTACAATCACGTGGTGCGAAGGGTCAGCTCAGCTATTTACATTTCGGAATTTAGAATTGCATTTATTTTTCAAATTTGGTGGGCTGAATATTTCCAAAGCAGAGGGGGAGGAAGCCGGAGTACCCGGAGAGAACCCCCGACGATCGGCCCGAATGAACGGTGCCACATACGAGAAGGAAAAATTCTTTGTCCCGAGTGGGACTCGAACCCCTGACCTCTCGCATTGGTGACAAGTCTCTCAACCACTAGACCACCGACCGTCCCATGTAAGAGGCTTTCCTGCCGTAAATCCAGACTGTGTTCATCTAACTTCGTGTTTCAACTGGGAGATGAAATACACACAGTAATACCACTGTTCCATCTCTCCTGAATTACATCTTTTCCTTGTGAGAAAAGAAACCTAAAAAAAAATATTTGAAGCCAAGCAGGGCGGTTGCATATCGACAAACACCGATAAAACTTCGAAAGAAAGTTGTCTGGATTTTCTGTTATATGTATGAGAAGTTTTGTACGGTGGAAAGGGAGCAGTATTTGTCGAAAAACTATGTCAACAATGTGTTTTTCATTTCCGTTGTCAAGAGAACGAGCTGATCTTTTTTTCCCCAGAAGATTACAATCTGTAATGACATTTCCTTTTCTGAATGAAAAAAAAAATCCATAATAGCATTCTTCTTTTGTGAATGGAGTAATCTCATTTTCTCGCTTGTTTCTTTTTTTCTTTCTATTTCCTGATTTTCCAAAATTTCCCTCTTCGATTTCTCCCCCTGAGTCGTGATTTCCCTCCAGCGCCCGTCAGAATTAATTTTCCCTTGCTTCATAAGTGATGCAAGCAGAAAAGCGGATTGTTGTCACACGCATTTCCAATGCTGTTCGTGGCTCGCCACTCAACATTCTGCGCAGGTTGTCTTGCGTCACGAACAATGGTTTATTTATGAGCTTTCAAACTTTAAAAAAAAAATCGATCGTGGGAGGAACCTAACGAGAAACAACAGTTGCAAGTAAACGTGTTTCGTGTTTCGTAACATAGCTATTTTTTCCTCTGTGTGTGTGTGTGTGTGTGTGTGTGTGTGTGTGTTGTGTGTGTGTGTGTGTGTGAGAGAGAGAGAGAGAGAGAGAGAGTTTTAGGGAGTGGATGGGTGTGTGTTGTAGGAGTTTAACGTCCTTTTCCACCACGTACGGGTGATACCAAAGACGGGGCACGAGAAACAGGCCAGCACAAATATTTGGCCCTAGCAGGGAGGAGTTTTAAGGAGGAAAGTGTGCACACATCGAAATGCAGTAAACGCTTTGTTGCTTTTTTGTTTGTTTGTTTGTTTGTTTGTTTGTTTGTTTGGGGAGGGGGTGTTGTTGTGGGGTTTTTTTTTTGTTTGTTTGTTGTTGTTTTTTTGTTGTTTTTCTGTTTGTTTGGTTGGTTGGTGTTTTTTTGTGTGTGTGTGGGTTTTTTTGTTGTTTTTTTTTTATTGGTGATGATAGTGCGGGGTAGGCCGACGAAACAGTGACGCTATTGGTCCGATTTGTGATTTTAAGGAATGTGACAGATTTTTAAGAGCAAAATCGCTTTTACAGTCTACAGAGAATGTTTCGCAATTTTATGAGAACCATGCAAACTCTTAAAAATTACTGCGTCGGTTGAACTGTTGTTCCAAGAGTTTTCCGGAAACCACACCACAGATATTTTCAGTTTATTGAATCACGCCTCACATACCGTGTGGACGAAAGCACGCGCACTGACGCACAGCATACACGTCATTTTGCCCCCACATCATCCTGTTGGTGACGTACGTGTGAAATGCATTGCTATGGTTTTCCAGATTGTTCTAACTGGAGGCGTGGAAAGCCGGAAGCCTGTATCCTGGTTTTTTTTTTTTTTTTTTTTTTTGTTTTTTGGGGTTTTTTTTTTTGTTGTTGTTGTTGTTGTTTTGTATGACGTAGAGCAGTAGGATGAGGTGAAATATCCTTGCGGTAATATATGACGTAGAGCAGTAGGATGAGGTGAAATATCCTTGCGGTAATATATGACGTAGAGCAGTAGGATGAGGTGAAATATCCTTGCGGTAATATATGACGTAGAGCAGTAGGATGAGGTGAAATATCCTTGCGGTAATATTCGCACTCTGGTCGGTCCCTGGTTGTACTGACTTGAAATGACCTCATTTTAAGATTTTTAGGTTCCCAGATCGTTATGAGCTGTTTGGCCGGTGTCTGGCATCACACCACTAAGGCGCATACACAAATACATGCGCAGACGAGGAAAACATGGCGGACGTCATTCACGGACGGCTGACTTTTCCTCGATCGCACGGCCACCAAACGTCAGTGTGTTGCATTCTAAACTCTACTAATCTCTAGGCGAGACTGCTTCGAGCGCACAGGCGCAATTACATGGGCGATTGTTCCCAAAGAAAAGTCTCCCTGTGAAAAGCCTGGTAATGCTGGTTATAGCGAAATTAACCTTCGTGTAAATCCGAAATTTCCATCCGTTTCCACGTCTTTCATGGACCGATTCATCGGACTCAGGAGGCCTGAGCGACATTCCTACATTCACAAAGACAGTTTGAAGCATTGTGGGGCGGCGGGGATTTTGACTGGTACATGTCGTTTGGGTGGCAAATTGGGTTGGTGTGACAACTATAAGATCCTACCGTGACACTGCAACCGTTAGAAATCCCGAGCGAAGTCGCTGCACGTTTTCTGTGTCGCCCGACAGGTCCGCAAAGACTGAAATTATAGGTGTGGGACATCCGAGACAACGAAAGGGGACTGTGCTGTTTACTGATGGCGGCTGCTACAAATTTTCACCGCAAGATCGTAAATCAACGCTTCCAGCAATCATCTACCCGCGCGTAAACAACTTTTCAACAGTGAGATGTATTCCTCTTCAGGTTCTTCTCCGTTTCAGTTTTGCTTTGTTGCTTCATGCTGCACCCAACTTGAATGCCCCACTGACAGAAGCCGGATTTCCATCCATGTTGTCCCAGTAGTGTGCTACGAACGCTAGAGGGTGTAGCATACGAACTACTCTAGTGTATAGTGGTATGCGAACTACTCCAGTCTACAGATTTTGTAGTTTCCGAACTGCTCTAGTCTATAGAGGCTGTAGTATACGAACTGCCCTAGTCTAAAGAGGTTGTAGTTACGAACTGCTCTAGTCTGAAGAGGTTGTAGAATACGGCCTACTCTAGTCCATAGAGGTTGGAGACCATTTTAAATAAGATAAGATAAGTGAACAAAAAACAATGAAACACAATACAAAACTTCCTTTACTCAGTGATGTCACCAACTTGCTTTTATTCCTAGGTGCATACATGTACTGGTTACGCCAGTCGGGAAAAAGAAAACATAGATAGGGTTAAGATTTGACTGGATTTGGTTTCAGTGACGTGTGTTTAAAAAATGCCTGAATACCACCAAACAAGCTAGAATTACGTCTTAGGAGGAAACTGTGTCCAACCAATTGTAGATTCCAGACTTGAGGCACCTGGCTCTGTCTCGGTGTGTCGCCATTCGATCCGTACACAGCTGGTGTTGGAATCATTGTCTGCTCGTCATGTCAGCAGCTGGAACATCCCCCCCTCTCTCTCTCTCTCTCTCTCTCCTCTCTCTCTCTCTCTCTCCTCTCTCTTACGTGGTGGAAAAGGACGTTAATCTCCCAAACCACCACCCACCCACCCTCTCTCTTTCTCTCTGTTTTGCCTTTCTTCCCGACTGTACTGCTGCAGATTAAGATGAACTTTTTTCCGTTGACAACTTCGCTCGTTCCTTCCCCAATCACTCAGAGAGACGGGGATAGCCGAATGGTAGAGCGTTGGACTTTCAGTGTCCGGGTAGTGAGTTCGAATCCCTACTGGGGCCAAATATTTGTGCTGGCATTTTTCTCGTTGCCCCGTCTTTGATATCACCCATACGTGGTGGAAAGGGACATAAAACTCCAAACCACCCCGCCCCCCACCCCCACCCCTCACTCTTTTGGCGGAGACGTTAAAGCAACAACAAGACAAGTTGTTCGCCCCCCCCCTCCTCCCCCCCCCCCTCTCTCTCTCTCTCTCTCTCTCTCTCTCTCTCTGAGACGGAATACTCGATGACCGTCACTTCTTGGGTCGTAAGTAATTGTGCTGGCATCTTCTGCAAAACTCCGTGGTTTCATCTCACCCACTTGTATGAGGTGTTACAGGGGATTGTAGAGGAGGGGGGGGGGGATTGGGGAGGAGGCGGGGGGCGTCCGAGGGCGCGGGGTCGTCTGGTCAGTAGAGCAGGTCGGTCATGAGTGACTGGCACCGTGACGAGATGTGATGGCGCGGGGAGTGCTCGGGAGGAGGTGTAAAGAGAATTAAGATGGGGGGAGGGCAGCAGCACCAAGTGGTTACAAGCTCTGCGTGGCATGTTTTAGTGCCGGCACGTGTCGTGGACAACCCGTAAACGTGTCACATTGTCTCGTTACCTGGGACTGTGCGCCTGCTTGCACCTTTCTGCTGCTGCCACCTGGTGACAAATTGTCTCCCTTCTGCTGTCACGTCGTAACGACCACAGCTCTCTCTCTCTCTCTCTCTCTCTCTCTCTCTCTTACTTTTCTTGGTTAGATGTGTCTAAACAGTGTGTAGCAACGGCATGTTTGTAAATGGATGTTCATCTCGGTCAAAACTTTCACCATTGAAAAACTGATAGACTTTTACCATCATCGTCATCATCATCTCTCTCTCTCTCTCTCTCTCTCACACACACACACACACACACACACACACACACACACACACACACACCCCGAAGCAATTCATTGGAGCCTATGCTGCTCATATGAGGGGTACACTAGTTCGATAGATCTGTGTATAAGATTTGTACGAGAGGGAGACTGAGACCACTGGGAAAGTACAGAGAAATACTGGCTCTGACCAACCCATGAAACTTGAGGCGAAACATTTAGTCAAGTCATGGACCGCAGGGATTGAGTTGCACTGCACCAACAGCACACATCAAGTTCTGGAATGTTCTAAAGAGGGCAACCGAAGCTTGAGGGTATGTGACGTCATTTGGACGGTGACCAGGCAGTGCAAGTTGTGACGTATTGAGGGCGAATCAAAACGAGGCAGGGCAGGTAAAGCGAAGGTTTTGTGGCCACTGCCTGCCACGGGCATGCAGGAAACGACGTCAATCACTCCACGTGCTCATGCGCAGTTGTCACTTGGAGTCCCGAAAGGCACGTGCATCGCTTGACCTCGCGTGGCGCACGTGCTTCAAGTGCCGTGCTTGGAGAGCCAGGGGACACACCTGGAAGCGGCGCTGGAAGAAAAAAATGAATTCGCTTCACCGGCCAGATCCGCTTCGGGATACTCTGTGAACATCCTCTGGTTGTCTCTGGGTCGAAGGAGAACCATTTACCAGGCATAGCATTACTTAGTAAATGCCAAAGCGGAGCAATCATTAGCAATGCCAAACATTCTTGTTTTTGTTTTGTGTCAGTTTTTTTGGCTGAAAATGTCAACACTTTTTGTGGTCTCTCCACAAAGGAACAACTACAACTACTGCTACAGCTAATCACTTGCATTTCGCCTCCTCCTTCTCCTCTTACTACTACTATTAGTTTGACTACTGCTGCTGTTACTACTACGACTACTGCTACTACTACTACTACTACTATCGCTGCTGCTACTTCTACTCAGCGCTACGACTGCTACTACCTCTACTATGGTTGCTGCTGCTGCTACTACTACTGGCGCTACAGCTGTTACGACGACTACTACTACTACTGCTGCTGCTATTACTACTGCTACTACTACTGCTACTGTTGTTGCTGCTACTACCGCTACTGCTACCACTACTACTTCTACTACTACTGCTGCTGCTGCTGCTATTACTACTGCTGCTTCTACTACTATTATTATTACTACTACTACTACTACTGCTGCTGCTGCTACTACTGCTGCTATTACTACTGCTACTACTACTACTATACTACTACTACTACTACTGCTGCTGCTATTACTACTGCTACTACTACTGCTACTGTTGTTGCTGCTACTACCGCTACTGCTACCACTACTACTTCTACTACTACTACTGCTGCTGCTGCTACTACTGCTGCTATTACTACTGCTACTACTACTACTACTACTACTACTACTACTGCTGCTGCTGCTATTACTACTGCTACTACTACTGCCACTGTTGTTGCTGCTACTACTGCTACCACTACTACTTCTACTACTACTGCTGCTGCTGCTGCTGCTGCTATTACTACTGCTACTACTACTACTACTACTACTACTACTACTGCTGCTGCTGCTACTACTGCTGCTATTACTACTGCTACTACTACTGCCACTGTTGTTGCTGCTAATACTGCTACCACTACTACTTCTACTACTACTGCTGCTGCTGCTGCTGCTGCTATTACTACCTGCTACTACTACTACTACTACTACTGCTGCTGCTACTACTGCTGCTATTACTACTGCTACTACTACTGCCACTGTTGTTGCTGCTACTACTGCTACCACTACTACTACTACTACTGCTTCTGCTACTATTATTATTATTACTACTACTACAACTACTGCTACTGCTGCTGCTACTACTACCACTACTATTGCTACTGCTACTACTATTGCTACTACTACAACTACTACTACCTACCTACCTACTACAACAACTACTACTACTGCTACTGCTACTGCTACTACTACTTGTAATGAAAGTAAAAAGATGAAGAATTTTTCACTTTTTCCCGTTTGTTGGCAGACCGAAAACAAACATGGCATTAGAGAACCTGGAAATGCTGAACAGTGCCAATGGTAATGAGATTAGTAGTAGTAGCAGTAGTAGTAGTGGTAGAAGTAGTAGTAGTAGTAGTGGTGGTAGAAGTAGTAGTAGTAGTAGTTCCTTCGCTAGAAGACCACAAACACTTATGACATTTTTCAGCAACCAAACTGGAAAGGGAAAAAAAAAACTACGCATCTATGAACAGTCCTGTGGCATATGCATAAATCTGCAGCCGGAGAATCGGGATTATCCCGGTCTACGTCCTGAACGTCAGTGGCAGAGAACCAGGCCAAAACATCCAAGATCGGGAGCCAGCTGACTACAGTGAACCACTGAATGACGCGAGGCGCTAAGCGATGAGTTTCGGCAAGCTGTCGTAGTGGGAACAAGCAGAGAGTATTTGGGGAAACTGTGTGAGAGGGGAGCGGGTAAGTGGGTAACAAGGTTTGTAGGGTTTGCACGTACACCGTGAGTCCCCAGCTCTCTGTAACCTGCACGTGCGCTGTGTCATGGCCTACTTTATTCCACCAGGTCAAGGTCGGATTATTTGCCGTTTGCAGGCATGGGAACACCTTCCCAAGAAAGGCTCTGGAAACCGAAGGAGGTTCCACGAGCATGCCTCTCTGGACAACGTTTTTGGCTACATTAAACTCTGTGTAGTGTGAGGATATTTTGGCCTCAACTTCATGCACACAATTTCTTCAGAAAACACCTCATTTTAGTGAATGGAGTACGGATTGGGATGCAGTGAAAAGTCTGACCGTTTGATTTCTTCCCCTATGAAAATTAATGAAGAATTTTCCCCTGAAATTTGCTGATGCCAGGGCGATTTCCATGCCTGCGTTTAGTTAGTTTCTTAAACGTCACTTTGCTCGAGCATCGTTCGTCTATGCTGTATGTACTTGGCATTGAGTAGTCAAGCGCGTCGGTGGCTGTTTTCACATCGACGTCTAAATTACACACAAGCTTCGGATGCCCTTCCGAGAAAATCCCAGAACGTGATGTACGTTTTCGGCCTCAGTAGTCCAACACATCCGTGTGTGTGTGTGTGTGTGTGTGTGTGTGTGTGTGTGTGTCTCTCTCTCTCTCTCTCTCTCTCTCTCTCTCTCACACACACACACACACACACACATGCCTCTCCATGTGAGATCATCCCCTTCACTTTATACCTTTAAGAAACGACTTTTTAACTTTTTTCGTTCAGTTCAATAGAGCGGGAGAGCGAGTTGATGCCCATTTATGTTCCTGGAGTCCACACGCACTTAGGAACCAGTCTTCACTCATTATTATTATTTATATAGTCATTTATAAACACCCAACATGTACATATTTACATAATCATGTTAGTTTTCATTCACTTTAATCATTTCTGTTTCTTGGTTATCTTTATCATCTATTTTAGCTATTATGCTTTTTCGCCGCCGCCTTGTATTTCAGTTTTAATGTCTATAATGTATATAATCCTTAGCTTACTTTTATTCTCGTACTGTAGTCTAGCAACGGCAAGGTTGCAAACTGGCCTTTTGGCCAAAATCTTCTACCGTTGGAAAATAAAGGATTGTCATTGTCATTCTCTCTCTCTCTCTCTCTCTCTCTCTCTCTGTTCCGCCCGCTAGTGCCACAAAAAGCCCTATTATTGTGTTACCTGTGTTGATGCGTATTCTTTGTCAAGTCTGGCAGCTCAGCAAACCGAGATAGACAGATCTGCCCTACATCAGCAGAAATGGCAGAAATCGATATTGAACAAATTTTCCTTTCCTTTGTGTGGGAGAAAATTGATCATCGTCATCTCCTTTCCCAGTGTCACAGCAACGGGGTGTCAGACTATACAGAATCCGGTCCGTGCGGAATGGAGAGGGTGCCCTTTTCACACATTTCGTACCGCGCATGAATATCCCACGTTTCTGACTCTATTCGATTTTAGCCGTGTATGCGAAGGGCCATCGTCAGTATGTGTCAGAGTCTGTTAGAGCACTGTACCCCGTTCTTCGTCGTACACTTTGGAGACCCGTCAGAACTAATCCAAGTGTAGAGCGGAGGCTATGCTGGGGTTTAATTGCGTTTGTAGAATTTCTAAAGACGCCGGCTCCGGTTAAAATTAAACGTTTTGGTTGTCACACAGTTTGGAGAAAAGGGTAATGGGACTGTTAATTATTGGAGGTTCTGGTAACCAGCTCTCTCTCTCTCTCTCTCTCTCTCTCTCACACACACACACACACACACACACACACACACACACACACACACACACACGGTCATACACCTCCCAGAGAGGTTCAGAAAGTAGGTCAAACGTTGATTTAGATTCAAAGGCCCTCCAAAAATCTCCATTCAGCAGCAAAGACACCGAACGAATGCAATTTCAGTCAGTCTGGTGTGTGGATCTTGTTCTTGTCGTTGTTTGTTTGTTTGTTTGTTTGGGGTTGTTTTTGAGTTTATTTTTAGTTGTTGTTTTTTATTTTGAGTGTTTGTTTTTTGTTATGTTGTTTCCATAGTAATGGAAACAACATAATAGGACGGGCTAAAATTTCCACGTTCATAGGCAAGCATCTGTGGTACAAACGCACGTCACTGCCGATCTCCCGCAGAGACGATTATGCAAGTGTAACTCTGACAATGACGTAAGAAAACTTGCGTCATCGATGCTGACGCGTATGGTGTTCCGAACGCAGTTCTCCTCCTCAGTGAGTGCCGTCTGTGCGGATGTGTGTGCGTGTGTGTGTGCGTGTGTGCGTGTGTGCGTGTGTGAATTGTGTCCGGGCCCGTTTCTTCGAAGATACTTAACCGAATGGCTTCAAATTTGGGGTATCCAAATTTATCAAAATGTTACATTAGACGATTCAAGCGTGTGATGATTGCTTAAGTGATTTGGGAGTTATCGCCCTTTTGAGACAAGTTGGTTGTCTTTCGTGTACAGGCGTAATATTTATTTAAATCACTCAATTGTTTGGCAGTAGATAGCTTGAATACGGACTCTGAATTGACTCACTACTAGAAAATGGTCGCTCTTATAGTTTTCATGTAAACCGAGCCTGAGTTGACATTGCATGTGAACCCAGTTCAGATGCCTATTTCTCCGAAAATACTAAACCGATCGATTTCAAATTTGGGGTTTCTAAATGAATCAAGATTGTTGAATAGAAGGCCCGATCCAGGTACGATTGCACACATGATTTGCGAGTTATCGCCCTTTTCAAAAAAAGTGGCTTTCTGGCGTTTAAAGGCGTAATATTTACCTAAACCACTCCATTTTTGGGACATAGATAGCATGAATACGGACTCTCAACTGAGTGAATTTTGGAGGTTGTCGCTTTTATACTTTTGGCGTAAACCGTACCTGATGAAAGTGCTGGTGAACACACTTTAGATCTCAAAATCGCTCCTACTATACATAGATAATGAGCCTGGGGTGCCATAAAAAATATACAAAAAAAATTAGAAAAATTCACTGCAGCCGTTGTCGTCAGTTGACTCGAAAATTTGTACTCGAAGCACATTTCCTTTACACAAGCCACACGCCTCACAAACATCGCAGAAAAGGCACACGCGCACTGACGCAAAACTGTATCAGCGTCAGTTTGCCGACGTCATGTTTGATTGACGTGGGGGTGTGTCGTCACTTTTCGGAAGTTCTCTATTTGTAGACGGGGAAAGCGGGAGTTTCATTGATGTAGTGAGCTTTGTTTTTCCCACTGACTCTCACTCAATAGCATAGTAGAGTGAGAGAACACCACATAGGTCTCAATGGAGCACATGCACAAACGCGGCTCGCGCAAGTCTGCGTGCGTGCGTGCGTGCGTGCGTGCGTGCGCGCGCGCGTATGTCTGTGTGTGTCTGTGTGCGCGCGCGCGCAGCAGACATAACACATAGTGAAAAAACGTTCGCCGCGCAGACTTGTCTGTTAAACACATTGAGCCGGTATAAATTCGATCTTTACACTGCGCAGCAGCAACACTTCAATTTTCATGGGGCTGCTTTCATTGCAAGAATTGTATCCGAGTCAAAGTTATTACGTCAAATGTATTATGCGTCATCCCAATGAGGAAAACGTCATAGATTTCAAAGAAAACAACTTGACGTCTCTCCTCCAAAACCAAGATTGGTCTGACAAGCCCGGTCAGTTGTTTCCATTGAGAGAGAGAGAGAGAGAGAGAGAGAGAGAGTGTGTGTGTGTGTGTGTGTGTGTGTGTGTGTGTGTGTGTGTGTGTCCTCCCGTATACATGGCATTACAAAAGTACGACCGTGACGACAGCAGGTGATTAAATGGAAACAACATATTGGGCTGGTCAGTGGCCATCTTGTTTTGTTTTGTTGTTGTTTCGGGGGGTGGTTGTTGATTTGGCGGGGTGTTTGTTGTTGTTTTGTTTCTATTGTGGTGTTAGGTGTCGTGTTTAATGACGCTGAATACCCCTATAACTGCGACAGAGTTGACTCTGCATTGTTTCTAACAACAAACTGCTTGTGCATCTCGTTGAACTGACAAATATTTAAGCACCAGTTCAGTAACCAGCTAACATAGTTGGCCTGTGGGCAAATGCTCTCGTGTACCGGCGTGTCCGGCTCCGTGTATATTAAATGTCAGCTGGATGGCCTTGCATTCTGCGCATACTATCTGCCATGATCCTAGCAACATTCTTGGCAGACGCGTCCCTCTCTCTCTCTCTCTCTCTCTCTCTCTCTCACACACACACACACACACACACACACACACACACACATCCCGACGACATTTCCCTATCATTCTTTCCATTTTTTTCCTTCCCTCCTTTTGCTCCTGTCCTGATACACCAGAACTCCTTTTTCATTTAAGGTGTTTTCCTAAATACTGTAGGAAAGTAGAGTTCCCTGGTCCAGGGGAAAACACTCTATCTTACGACGGGAGGTCACTCTGCTGTGCCAACCGTCATGTAATCCCCCGTCCTGTGCTCTCTCTTAGAGTTTAGGATTTTAATCAGAAACGGCGCGGCTTCTGATATTAAAACTTTTTCACAAAACACTGCTACAGGTCCGGGCCTCATTCAACAACATTCATCGCAACTATTTTCTGTCATATCAAATTATGTATTTATATGTACCCGTTTTGGTTGGTTGGTTTGTTGATTTTGTGGTTTTCGTGTGCTCCTTTTTTTCAAGTGGCATGCATTGTCTGGTTGTTCGTTTTAAGCCCACCATCGGTTTTCCCATTAAATAAAGATTTATTGGAAAGAAGGAGACAAAGGGAGTACCTGCGTCTAATTGATGATGATGATGATGATGATGATGATCTTCAAATTGTGGCAACAAATAGATGGGCGGGTAGCTGGATGTTTCAGGGATTAACGTCCTGAAACAAATAGAAGAGAATAAATGTCTCCCTAATTTCTCATCATGATGATGATAATGATGATGATGATCTCTGTGTTGTCATCAGTGCCGGGCCATCTCCGGACGAGCAACACTGACAGCTGTTACTTCAACATCCCCGCCGAAGTAATAAACCAGCCCATCCAGAAGGCCTACCTCTGGTTCTACGTCCGCCTACCCACCTTGGTCCAGTCCACTGTGGTCGAGATGAGGGTGTCCAGGTTGGGTCCTCACTACAAGCGCCTCCACCCGGCTCGCAAAGTGCTGTGGTCTCAGAAAGCCTACCCCGAGAAAGCGTTCGGGTGGAAACGGGTGGACTTGTCGGCTTTGGTGCGACGTTGGGCCAAACATCCGTCCTCCAACTACGGCTTGCAGATCGTGGCTGCCAACGGCGACGAGAACCTGGCCATACTTCCGGGCCAGGCCTCAGAGTCAGAACGAGGCTATGTGAGTACTCTGTCGTCCTACTTTCTCTCTATAGTGTTTCGAGTATTTGAGGACTTTGTCGTCCTACGTTCTCTCTATAGTGTTTCAGGTATGAGGGTACTTTGTCGTCCTACTTTCTCGCTATAGTGTTTCGAGTATTTGAGTACTTTGTCGTCCTACGTTCTCTTTATAGTGTTTCGGGTATGAGGGTACTTTGTCGTCCTACTTTCTCTCCCTATAGTGTTTCGGGCATGTGAGTACTTCCTGCTTTCTCGCTATAGTGTTTCGGGTATGTGAGTACTTTGTCGTCCTACTTTCTCTCTATAGTGTTTCGAGTATTTGAGGACTTTGTCGTCCTACGTTCTCTCTATAGTGTTTCAGGTATGAGGGTACTTTGTCGTCCTACTTTCTCGCTATAGTGTTTCGGGTATGTGAGTACTTTGTCGTCCTACTTTCTCTCCCTATAGTGTTTCGGGGATGAGAGTACTTTGTCGTCCTACTTTCTCTCCCTATAGCGTTTCGGGCATGTGAGTACTTCCTGCTTTCTCGCTATAGTGTTTCGGGTGTGAGGGTACTTTGTCGTCCTACTTTCTCTCAATAGTGTTTCGGGTATATGTTTCAAGTGCTTAGTCGACATACTTGTTCACCTTTGTCAGTCGACATACTTGTTCACCTTTGTCAGTCGACACAGGCATATCCGTTTCTTTTTAGTGTTTCCCTGTTTGTCACTGTTTAGTCGTCAACCTTGTTTGTAGGTCGCGGTCCGCCATCAGATTTGCGATCTGTTTTTTGTTCAGATCCCGAAAGGACCAAATGTTTCCGTACACCACGATTTGTGCGTCAGCGTTAGGCTGTTTTGGGTATCAACAAAAAGTAGAAGATAGTTATGTCCTTTCCAACGGTATAATTTTTTTTTCTGAACAGTCACTTTTGGCAAAGTTACAATAATCCTTAGACAGGTACCCCCAGATCACATCTTCCCAGAAAACGAGAACAAACTTGAGCAAACACTGTTTCAGAAATGTTCCTTTGCTACCAGCATCAGGCTCAGTAAAGCACGTCTACCTTTAGTATGACTTAGATGTTAAAGCTCCTTACAGAAAAATAGTTGAAGAAGCCAATTCAAGTGAAATCTTCATATCGACCTCTCCGGCCTTACCTGCCTTTTTTTTTTTTTTTTTTTTTGGTTGCTGCAAAATGAGTTCATAGGCAAAACGAATCATTTTGTTGTGTACGGTCACAAATCTGAACCGAACTTTTTCTAATCCCCTTCTTTGAAACCACCCCTCAGGATGAACAGAATGTGAAAACACCCACACGCTGGGCTGGTTATCTGTTTCTGACTCAAGCCAGAACGTCCCCCGTGAAATACTGCTCAACGTGACATTCAGTTATCAGTTCCCTAAATCGCAAGCTAGGTGTCTTTGTAAAGCCTCTAATTGTTCTAATTGTGGCCTGTTACAGTTTTGGACGTTTGTCACGCAACGGTTGCTTCGTACCGTTGCTAAAATCAACCACCCGGAAATCGAAAGAGCGCATGTCCCATTTAAAATCTCACTTGTCGTTGCGGTGGAATGCCACTCGTGAATGGGGACCAAAATAGCCCATGGCACGTGCGCGCGTGCAGCTAATGACCTATCAGCGTTGGCCGGGACTGTGGACATGTATCCCCTACTATCCCATGAACTCTGTTTCCCTGTTGGCACAATTAACGTTCCATTGGCAGGAAGGGGGGGGGGGGTGATGAGGGAAGGGGAGGGGGGAGGTGGAGGAGGGAAGGAGGCAGAAGTTAACCGTAGTGTCATTGACACGTACACGATGCCTAGTGCTGTCCCTTGTTTTGATCAGGTTGATAGGTTTTTGGAGATTTTTTGTTTGATGTTGTTTTGCTTTGCTTTGTTTTTGTTTTGTTTTGCTGTGTTTTCTTGTGTTTTGTGTTGCTCCGTTTCGCTTTATTTTGCTTAAATTTGATTGTCGTTGTTTGTTTGTTTGTTTGTTTGTTTGTTTTGTTTTTCTGTGTGTTTTGTTTTGTTGTTGTTGTTGTTTCCGGTTATTGTCCTTGTTTCTTTGTGTGTGTGTGTGTGTGTGTGTGTGTGTGTGTGTGTGTGTGTGTGTGTGTGTGTGTGTGTGTGTGTGTGTGTTTTCTTTGTTGTTTGTTGTTGTTGTTGTTGTTCTTGTTTTTATTTTGTTGGTTTTGTTGGACTTCTAATGCTCGGGTCGTGAGTTCGATCCCGGCTGGGGCCAAATATTTGTGCTGGCTTTTTCATCGTTGCCCCGTCTTTGATATCACCCTATGTGGTGGAAAAGGACGTTAAACCCCCAAACACCCACCCTTGTTGGTTTTGTTGGGGGGGGGGGGGGGTCTGTTTTGGTGTTGGTGTTGGCTTTGGTTTTGTTGATTCCACTCTGAAGTGATGTGAAGTGCTTTGTCAGGTCCCTAACTTTCTTCTTTCTTGTTTCTTTCTTTCTTTTGTTGAGTGCAAAACTGGAAATGTTGGCCCCAAAGTTTGTCCTTGACTTCACTGAACTGTCAGAAGACGTCTTCCCTATGTCGTATTTGTCTGAATATTGGTTTTACTTGATTTCAGCCAGTTTGTGTTGAAACTCTCTCTCTCTCTCTCTCTCTCTCTCTCTCTCTCTCTCTCGTTAAGAACTATCTTA
>JACVVK020000587.1:247500-252500 GCA_018292915.2 Batillaria attramentaria
GTGTGTGTGTGTGTGTGTGTGTGTGTGTGTGTGTGTGACAGAGATAGAGCGGTCCCTTGTCGTTGTCAGCATTATACAGTGAATGGTTTAAATGTGTAACCGGCAGGCTGTGTCGATGGTGGGGAACTAAAAATGGAAGTGCTTTGAAAATCGATATCATGCCTGTTTCAACTAGAGCTTGGACGTTGATTGCTTGACAGGTTTTGTATGCCTGTATGTTGTTCACATCAAATGGTTCTATGTGTAAATCTTTGTTGCTTTTATTTTTGCCAAACCTTTGTATGAAAAAGCACGTGACATAACTGTTGTAATTTTAACTGTTTGCGTACATGAACTGAAATTTTCAAGAAAGTTCTGCAGACCCTGCTGATCAAAACTGCATATAAGTCCAACTCCTAAACGCACATTTTCTTCTTGGTTAATATTTTTCGTGAATCTGAGAACACCAGCCGTTCCCGGAAAACGCCAGAAGCGAGTTGTTTGGTTTTTATCACCAGCAGAATCGATAATAGCTGGCACCAATATATACCTTTCCTGTTATTACGAACACATGTTTCATGTCAGACCTGACAATTACCAAACCGCTTGTGTTTTTGTTTTTGTTTTTAATTTGAAAGGCATGCGTGGGTTGCACCCTGCTTAAAATACCTGATGCGCATTTTGCAACACCTGCAAGGTTGTGCGACAGGGTTTCTGCCTGAGGCTTTTTCCGTTCATCATGAAATTGATTGGTCACTTGGTCACGTGACTGAGCCTGCTCGGTAATTCGTGAAACTAACGACAAAATTAATTAGCTTTCTGCAGTTAATGTATCTATAGATACAATATTAATTTTGTGGGCGTCGAAAACCGGCTCACTGAAAATGCGTTTGGTCTGTGTCGGTGCAACTGGGTGGACGTCCCATTTCAGCAGAGGTGCTGACTGACTGCTGTGTTGCAACAAATTCAAACATACCTTGATTTTTTCGATTTTCCCACCACTTTCTTGTGTGTGTGTGTGTGTGTGTGTGTGTGTGTGTGTGTGTGTGTGTGTGTGTGTGTGTGTGTGTGTGCATGCGCGCGCGTGTGTGTGTGTGTGTGTGTGTGTGTGTGTGTGTGTGTGTGTGTGTGTGTGTGTGTGTGTGTGTGTGTGTGTGTGTGTGAGAGAGAGAGAGAGAGAGAGAGCACATCTATGTGTATATTTTTGGATGGAGATGTATAATTTTTTATTCCCTCTTACAAACTGGCATGATATTACAATAAACAGATCAAATGCTTTCTAGTCTTTCAATATTTGCCGACGTGTAGAATGGTCGGCACCATTTCCGAAGCTGTTCTATTCGTTCGGCGCGAAAGATTCTTTCTTGTGTGTGAAGAAATATTGCTCTGTTGAAAGTGTAGCTTTATCTATATCTTACAGTTGTTTATTTCACGAGATACGCGTGCGTAGATTTGCCGCAAGATGCACAAATTAAGTTGGCAACGTGCACTCTGTTTGCCACGAGAGATGGCCCAAGACATATACATATTAAATTCTGAGATAGCAAAAAGACATTTAGTGATCTTGTAAGCCGTGCGTTTACACGCCGCCAACATGATTACGCCTTTGACAAATTACCTTGGGTCATGCGGTTCCACTGGCACACAGTTTGAGATGAACTTCAATTTGTGCATCTTGTACTAAATCAGTGATGTTCGCTAGGTTGGTGTATCCTTACTTTCAAAGGAGGGCATTTCTCATTTTCTTTTCTTCTTTTTTGTGTGTGAGGGTACCGTTGCTTTGAAAGAAGGGCATATCAATTTTGGTTTTACCCTAGCTTTCAATGAAGGGCATATCAATTTTGGTTTAGCCTTGCTTTCAAAGAAGGGCACTCGTTTAACTTGGGTCACTCTTGCTTTCAAAGGAGGGCACTTTTTTTTTTAATTATCCTTTCTTGCTAAGGAGGGCAGATCATTTTTGGTTTACCCTTGCTTTCAAAGAAAGGCACTTTTTCTTTTGGTTCACCCTTGCTTTCAGTGAACGTCCGTGTTTGGGGAGGGTGGGGGTGGGGGAAGAGGGGAGGATACCCTTGCTTCTTTAAGGAAAGCATGCAGTTGTGATTATTTCAATGAGAATTCATGGCTGGTTCCCTACGTACGAGACGAACTGCAAGTCTTGTCCCTGCAAGCTTTGATGTATATTGTTGACATTCATTTTTAAGCTGTTGCTAATGTGTTGTTTTTCTTTTTCTCTCAACAACAATTTTGTTGTTATCGTCCATGCGACGAGAATCATGATGATGTTGTTTTGCGATTTGTGATAAAAGAACTACGTTTTGGGGGAGCGATTGGAAGCAAGCTCCGTGGTTTTCTCGACAAGACTCTTATTCGAGTCAGTATTTTATCCCGCTTTTTCACTTCATGTAATGAGAAGATTGAGAAAAATGACAATAACTGACGATAGTGTCCAAAACATCTAACAGAAAAGGCGAAAGACACAGAGTTAGATTGCTCATAATCGACGGCGAGGCGATGTTTGTTCAACTGTGCCTTGAGCTCTGTGACGTGGATTTGCTGTTGTTCCATAACAAGTGATATTTGTATATTGCTGATGTACGTATTTGCCAAGATGTATTTTAACTCCTGGTGTTGTTTTGCCCCTTCTTTCCAAATAAGGATTTTGCTGATTTTTTTTCTTTGTACAACGATGGGTTTACTCACAGGCGCGTCAAATACGAAATGAATTAAGAAATAGAATTTGATGTAATTCACCTACAATTGTGTGCTTTGCCTGATTGGTCCTATATCCCTTGACGTCTTTCTTGTGAAAGAACAGGTAATAAGAAAAGCTTGTGAAGTCTTGTTTACGTTACTGTAAAAGACTAGTTGACATAGTGCAGGTGAGAGAATGATGTCTGTCTCTGATCGTGACCATAATCTATTCGGCTGCTGGGTTGGCACTGAGTGGACGCATGTCACATTTATCTGAACGGACCCGCTGACGTAGGGTTTGCACGTTTGGTTTGCAATCTCCCGCTCAGACAAACCACTAACCAATGTCAGGAATTCCCTAAAAAGTCCCTTATAACTTATATGAATTTGTGTGCACTGGCACCGGTCATAGACCAGAGTCACGTGTGTACGCCTTCGGCAATACAAAAGTGAAAAAACGGAGACTTTTCACAAAGCTGTTCGTGAAAGAAGACACGTCACCATTGTCTAGTTCAGTAGCTGGTAGTAATTGTTTAAGCCCCTTATCCATGACCGACGTACGTCGCCTGACAATCGGCCAACTTCGCGTCCCAGCTGAAAATCGTCCATGGAAAAGGAGTTGGCAGACATCGGCCGACGCGTCGGTGAGAGTAGAGCGGCGCTCTACTCTGGGCGAGTCGGTGACCTTGTCGGCGGAAATCCAGCGATCTGATTGGCCGCTAGCATAGGAATGCGGCCTTGATCCGGAAACCGGAAACTTTGAAGATGGCGGCTAGCAGTGTCTATCTGCCGCGCGTCTGCTGTGCGAATCGGCCACGGAAATGGAGTCGGCGAGCGCGCGTTTCCATGGCAGATTTTAGTTGCCCGACAATCGGCCGATGTCTGTCGACGTACGTCGGTCATGGAAAAGGGGCTTTAGGTTCCAGAGCCACAAGTCTGAACCGGCTTCTGTCTATTCAAACTACCACCGCTATTGGCATAGCCTCCTGTTGCACTGGTGGTTCAATGCTCCAGATTTAGAAAGAATTGTCCAGAAAAAGTACCAGTACCTCTTTCCAACTCCCACATGGGAATTTCACGTTATTTACAGACGTATTGGAACTCAAACAAAGCGCGCGGACTAAAACCGTGCAGCACTGGGACTTGCTTTAACAAGGCGCTGGCCTGCTTTCACAAGACGTCGATATTTCATTAGCTGATTAGTCCTAGCAGGCACAAGACGTCGATATTTCATTAGCTGATTAGTCCTAGCAGGCACAAGACGTCGATATTTCATTAGCTGATTAGTCCTAGCAGGCACAAGACGTCGATATTTCATTAGCTGATTAGTCCTAGCAGGCACAAGACGTCGATATTTCATTAGCTGATTAGTCCTAGCAGGCACAAGACGTCGATATTTCATTAGCTGATTAGTCCTAGCAGGCACAAGCAGAAAAAAGATGGAAGTAAAGCATTTTGAGATCTTCGTGAGCTGCATGCCTGCAACTCTCCAGGGGGAGCTCGGATAGCCGATTAGTAGGGCGTTGGATTTTCAACGCTCGGGTCGTGAGTTCGAATCTCGGCTGGGGCCAAATATTTGTGCTGGCCTTTTTCTCGTTGCCCCGTCTTAGATATCACCCATGCGTGGTTGAAAAGGACGTTGAACTCCTAAACACCCACCCACCTCACCCACCCGCAACTCTTCAGTCAGTGTATCAGTTAAAGCTTGTAGCAGCTACAGTGTGTAGGTACTTGCATTATCTTATTTCATACGCCAAGGAGTTTGGAAAACCCCGAAACATATCTTGTCCGCCATGCGCGCATCGCAGTGACTTACTAAGACGATGGGTCTGAATGGCTAGTTGTCTGGTTCAGGAGATGTGACAATGGGTCTGAATGGCTAGTTGTCTGGTTCAGGAGATGTGACGATGGGTCTGAATGGCTAGTTGTCTGGTTCAGGAGATGTGACGATGGGTCTGAATGGCTAGTTGTCTGGTTCAGGAGATGTGACGATGGGTCTGAATGGCTAGTTGTCTGGTTCAGGAGATGTGACGATGGGTCTGAATGGCTAGTTGTCTGGTTCAGGAGATGTGACGATGGGTCTGAATGGCTAGTTGTCTGGTTCAGGAGATGATGGAGGTGAGAGGGTTAGTGTGAGACAGACATGTCACGTTTATCTGAACGGACCCGCTGACGTAGGGTTTGCACGTTTGGTTTGCAATCTCCCGCTCAGACGAACCACTCACCAATGTCAGGAATTCCCTAAAAAGTCCCTTATAAACTTTCATGAATTTGTGTCAGCCGGTAGCGTACTGCAGGATAATCAGTATTTTAAATGGTTCCCTCCCCCC